>JAOBYH010090547.1:0-11479 GCA_025403525.1 Umimayanthus kanabou | reverse complement strand
TTGAAATTTTCTTTGTTAATTCGTGTATATGATATTTCCATGTCAAATTACAGTCAATAAATACCCCTAAATATTTGTAGCTGTTTGAATATCTAATTTTGGCGTTGCCGGCTTTGTTTCAAAATCTGAGACTGAAAATAATCTTGAACCCACTATCATTTACTACAAAAAGAATTCGGGGAGTCAACAGACCATTGCAGGGTTTCCGTCTCCAGCTTGGTTTTGGGGCAGTCGCGGAAAAAATTACAGCAAATGTATGGGAAATTGATCAACTTTGTACCCTTATTACTCCGTTGTTATACAACGGATTTTGACAAAAAATTGTCTTTAAAAAGGTTTTGACATAGAAATAATATTTACAAATAAAGAATAGTTCTAAAATTGCCATACAAGGATCGCAAGGAATTTTGAAATTTCGATTACGAACGTTTTAACCTTAACCTATTCTTTTTGTTTTCATATATAATCTCCGTATCGGTACTTGGTCTTTGCAGATGGTTAACATTCCCTTGATTTTGTTAGTGATAAGGCCAAATAAAATAAATTCCCGGTTTCTCAACAGCGCCCGCATTGCAAAAAAGCCGCCGCGTCAAATTTTTTTTTTTTTTTTTTTTTTTTTTTACAAATAATAAAAAAAACTAAGAGAAAATTAAAATTTTCAACATTGATTTGATGAAATCTTTTCCGGTAGAGAATGATTAGCGGTGCACTTTTTAAGAATATTCCGTCATGCATCGCGAGCTCACTCTTTGCAAATGCAAATGGCGGTTACTCACGTGCGACCGTGATTTGTTTTTTACAATGGTTTTTGTTGTTCTACGAATCTGCAGCGGAGCAAGAACACTAAAAAACTGGTTCGGATGTTCGGTACCAGACACTTCTGCTGTTTTTAAGTTTGCAATGGTATTTTACCCTCCTACACATGTTTGTTACTGTAACTGGTAACTCTCCTTAAAAAAAAAAAAAACCGCATGCCTCACTTACTTTTTAGAAAAATTCTGATGAGAAACCGGGAATTTACTTTATTTGGCCTAAGGAAGGTTGGAGGGTAGATTTAAAAAGAGGAAAAAATGCTAGAACGCAGCAAACACCATTCCCAAGCACGCAAAGTGACACTCATCGTTTAGTATGCAAGATGGCGCTCATTCACTAAATATTAACTTACTTGAAATTCAGAAAAACAAAATTTTCCTTCAAGTCAATCAAGACCAACAACTCCTAAAACATTCTTTTGCTTCCAATCAAGGGTGGGGTGGCGTGGATGGGAGTGGAGTGGAGTGTAGTACAGTAGAGCAGAGCAGAGTACAGTGCAGTAGAGTACAGTATATACTAGTTATGCAATGCTTTCGAGTGGGATACCGTGGAATATATACCACGCGTCACTTGTATTTTCTGTATACACACGAGCCTTTAGGCGAGTGTGAAAACGAAGAAAATGCAAGTGACAAGCGGCATGTTCCACGGTATCTCACGAGAAAGCATTGCATAACTACTTTATCCCATGCCTAAATCTTGGGAAAATTTACGGAAATTTTTGGAAGAGCTCGGAAATCTCCGGGAATTTCTGAAAACTTCGGAAACGCTTCAAACCCATTTTTGAAGAGCTTAACGATTCATGATAATTTTGGAAAATCTCTGGCAATTTTCGAAAATTTTCGGAAAACTTCGGAAACGGTTCAAAAGTGTTTTTCAGGTGTTTTTATAATTTTTTAAAATTTTCGGAAAATCTTCGGAAATCTTCGGAAGTGTTCGAAAATCTTCGGAAAACTTCGTAAACGGTTCAGAAGTGGTTTTCAGATGTTTTTATCATTTTTTACAATTTTCGGAAAATCTTCGGAAATATTCGGAAGTGTTCGAAAATCATCGGAAATTTCCGGAAAACTTAGTCGAGTCGAGTCGAGTCGAGTCGAGTCGAGTCGAGACGAGTCGAGTCTAGTAGAGTGGACTAGAGTAGATTGGAGTATGGTTCGGTACAGTATAGAGTAGAGAATAAAAGTGCAGCAAAATATTCTCTGGTTTGCAGTTTATAATACGTGTAGTCATTTGTCACGCAGCGCACACCAACACGTTGAAAATGTTCAGTTAACTTTCTTATAACAATGTATTCTGCTTGTGATTACACCAGACCGTCACTGGACGGTTCATACTCGGCTTATAGAATACTGCCTGACTCGTTTTAAAAGTCAATCAATGGTTGAGCTGTCCCAAGTCACCGAGGCTCCAAGTGCGGCAACAAGCCCCTCCCCCACGGGTTTATATGTCGCTTGCCACATGTCACTGGTGATAGTTACTGAAAGAAAAATGACTAACAGTCGGTGTACAAACTAGGTTTGCTTTCCATTTGTCCGGTTTGTCCGGCCGAAAAGGACTGGTCTGGCCAGTTTAAATGGAAATGTCCAAGGCGCGCACGTACATTTTTCCCGCCACAACTCTCATAATTTCCGTGCTGTGGCCAACCAGAGCCGGAAAACTGAGCGGCTCTGATCCATGAGTTGGTCCATTCTGGACAGAACCAATTCTGAGAACACGTGCGTTCCATTTAAGAACTGACTGGTCGGACCGGCCAGACCGGACAAATGAAAAGCGAGCTAAGGAAGAGCATGAAATATAGTTATCTTTTTCGATTTTGATGAAGCAAATTATTTCATTTAGTAAGTTTAAAAGACAGATTTCTGGTTGACCGGGAGAGAAGTGTGAAGACGCGGGACCAACCATCTCATTTCGTGGGGGGAGGGGTGGTGGAAGAACGGTTTTCGTGCAAGTTCTTTTTGGCCATGTTTGGGCTGCTTTTCTTCTCATCTCATTCATTTCATTTAAAATCCTAAAAATGTTGAGGCGTGTAAACAGTTCTTCATCGTGATCGATCGTGCGAATTTAATCACACTTTTTTCCAGCCTGCCTCCCAATGACATCAAAAGATCGGCTACTAAGAGAAGGAAAGAGAAAAGGTTTTATTCCTAACTTCAAAATGTTGATGTCACTTTTGTAGTTTGGAATAATCTTTGGACACCGTTCGAGAGGGGCGCTTATTCAAGAGGGCGCTAATTCGAATAAATACTGTATCTATGTACAGGTTTTTCCAACGAGCGAAGCATTCTAGCATTCAATCATTCACTCTTGTTTCTGTAATAAAAGGAATATGCTTTGAGGGAGGGCCTATTTACAGGTCCAAGTGGTGTTTTAGTGAACAAAACTTCAAAATGTTGATGTCACCTTTGTAGTTTGGAATAATTTTTAGACACCGTCATCACCAAGCAATGGTTTGCGCTACATTTTAAATAAAGGGAATGGTCTTGCACATGTCGATAACCACGAAAACGTTTTCTGGTAGTAAGTTTCCCTTTGATGGAAAGACTAATATATTCTTGGTTCTTCTTGTCGTTCTCTGGTCCCAGTTGTTTGGAGAGAGGATAAGTTTATCCCAAGCTCCTAGGAATACATTATCGCGCCTTCGAGCAACGCAAGTTTTCCTGGGGATAGCGTGATGTATTCTCTGGAGAAAGACTTATTCTTCCTTCGAACAACCGGATTCATGGTGTTTTCTCCGCAAAATTAAACGCACTCTACCAAGTTACGCGAGAAAAGCGCAGAAGTTTGAACAGTACTTACGTATTTCCCCAGGTTTAAGAATAACTGTCAATTTGCGGCATATAGAGTGACAAATGGCGGTTGGTTGGAGTATCACTCTTCCACTACCGTGAACCTGAACAACAAATAAAGAATACAAATGTAGTGAAGATTGTACTTATCAAACTAATGGCCTTGTTACTTTATTGCTAATGAGAAAAACGCATGAGTTTCGTATGAAAATGTGTAAACTAATTTTTATACGCTCAAAGCGCCCTTGAAAATACAGAATTGTTTGTATACATACCGTTTTGAACCTATGAGTAGCGTATCGACCGCCTGCGTGAGGGCAGCGTATGACCAGCATACTTGATCTATGAGTAACGTACCTCTAGCGTAGCTCTCGCGTATTCAGCGTATGCTTAGCGTATAAACCATACGTCCGAATACGCACAAAATTTTTAAGTATGCATTAAAAATTATTACTGCCTCGCCGTATGCCAGCGTATGCGACCGTGCTTGAAACGTATATGTGCCTAACGTACCCCTAGCGTATGTCAGCGTCTACCAGCATATGTTCATACGCTAGTACGATACTGGACCATAAAGTCCTTTTCACAGTATTGCCGTACTCATACCGCGAAATGTCAAACCTGCGTTAAATACCCTCACCCTACCCTCGTTAACGTGTATGGGCCAATTTTTCTACTAACAAAAACAATACTCCCATTACAAGCTCCCCCACGGATTTAAGTCCCCAATAAATAGACTCTCCATATCTCTTTGTTTCCTTAAATGTAAGTACTTCACAAAAAAACAGGACATCTTGAAATTGAAAATATTGGTTGACTTGCATGTATTTCTACCACCTGAAATGCTGATATTATATGTTAGAGTCTTAATTCCTTTTTTGTCTGCTCATTCTGAAACGTGTTTTCATAGATATTATAAGCCCCCCCTGGTCTACAAGCCCACCCAAATCCCCTTTAAACCAGTATGTAAAAACCTAGGGCCTATCATCGGGACTTTATGGTATTTTACATCTAAATTCCGTGACTTTTCATGGCCCTACTTCCCAAAATCTATGACCTTCCCGAAGATGGTTCACGAAGCTCAGCAATAAAAAGAGTGTTTTTCCATTGAAAATGAAAACTTATAACTTTTCGATAACTAGATTTTGCGAGTACGTTATCGATGACTTCCAAGGGCCACATACAGGTTTTTTAGTAATCGATAATTTTTTATTATCATTCCTATTTGTCATTGACTATTTTTTGTTATCGACAACTAATACTAAAAATAAAAATAGTTGTCGATAACTGTTTTCCTCATCTGTGGACGCTGAGACGACCCTAAAACCCAATCTGTTGGCTAATAAATAGCTATGACAGAGGCATATGTGGAGGATTTACTGTCGTTTTGCCACCCAGCCAATTCGCCACTTATACCTTAGTAACAGAACTATATTTTTTGTATATGTGTTTACGCTTTGTTTTTGAGATGTGTCCTCGATTCTCTTGAACTTCAAAGTGTTATCCGTAGTACGGACGAGTAACATGCGCGTCGAGGCGATCCACAAACACAGTAGGTAAATAAACAATTATAAATATTTCTCCATCGTATACTGAAATCGAGCACTCAAAAATCAAACTTCCATACTGAAGATTAACGCATTTCATGATTGCCAGATTGGTGATCTGTTAATACTTTGTTCTTGAGAAGTGTTCTCCATTATCTTGAAGTCTTGTAGTTTTTTTGGTAGTAAATGATTGTAGTTTTCACCGAGATATACGGAACGATAAAATATGCCACGAGGAACACGCACGCCGAAGTGATCCGCAAACACAGCAATTAATAATTATCTTTTTTTCATTTGCAATAACAAAAATATTGAAACCGAAAATATTGAAATCGAACTCCCACTTGTTGGGTCGCGAATCGACTTCTATCAGGTGGCGAACTGGTAGGTGGCGAATCTGCCGGTTGGCAAAACGATTGGATACCTCCATGGAAACTCTAAAACAAACAAGGTTAAAGACCAATAATCAACCAGCGTGCTTTGCGTGCGTGCGTTCAACCTCTCTCCATTTTACATATACAGCTATTTCAAAAAAGGTTGTCATCGTCAGTAGTCGATACTGGAACCGAAAGGAACTGTGGAGTTTAAGCAGCTCGAGTAATTTATTACTATTAGCATTGACTTTGCATAATATAGAGTGCGGGTTCATCATAATGCCACGGCCATACAGTAACAAACTTCGCTGGCGCGTTATCACTCATTATGATCATACCCAAAGTTCCTTTCGGTTCCAGTATCGACTATTGACTATGACAACCTTTTTTGAAATAGCTGTATAAAAATTCCGCCATGATAGCGTGAAGCTGTGGTTGATGGTATGAAATCTGATTCAATCGTGTCTTAAATGTAGCCATCGAAGAATTCGTCAAGTACTAGTGGTTCCCTGGACCATCTTATAATTTAAGTAATTTAAGTAAGGCGTAAGATAAACAATAGCACCGTTTCAAAACAAAAATAAACGGCCGCAAAGGATCCCGGTTGATAAGGGGTCTTTAAAAAAAGCTCTATAATAAAAAGCAACGTCCAGTCAGGTGGTTATACTGACCTGTGCAATCCATGTAGCTGTACCGTCCCAGGCCTGTACAACAAAGAAACAATCAATGTTCAGAGTTTGTTTAACTACAGTCCCAAATCCGGTGACTGGTTTATGTCAATAATACACCATTTTCCTGATGCAAAGTTTTGCTAGATCCGTGTGATTTACATCTTTGCTAGATCCATGTGATTTACATCCTGATGCAAAGTTTTGCTAGATCCGTGTGATTTACATCTTGGACGTCAAAAGACTGAAAGTAGAAAACACAGATTCATGTCACGCCTCGTTTGCTCGAAAAGTTAGACTGTTACATCAGGGTCAAAGTTTTTCTCTTTATTAGGTGGGACCCCTCAAAATTTGTTTGGGACCCCTAATTCAAGAACGAAGGGGTCTCTGGGACCCCTCTTGAAAATTTCTACTGAAAACCCTGGACTGTTTGCAACCATTCCGATGTGCTAAAAAATAAAATGTTCTTGATGCAGGTAGTTTATGTTACATACTTAGTTATTTGTCTGAATAATCAACATCTATGTACCTTGTTCAAAACTTTTTTCCCTCCATGAGACATGAACAGCCAGTTTCCTTCCCCAGCTTCAGCCATTGGTGGCAGGAAATATGGTCGCTTGTACAACTGACGAAACACTTTCCCAAGATCCTTCTGACAATTCTGCCTGAAAAATTTGGACAACAAAAAATATGTCTATAATGCAAGTGAAGATGTAGACTTAGTTATTAATACAATCATATAGATGATTATTTCTTCCTCACAGTAACCCTATTCAGACTGGGAGGGCTGATTCAGCCCCCCCACTCACATTTTTTTGTTACTCTCTAGCATTAAACGATCTAGTAACACCAAAGTTGGTGACTTTTCCTAAACCTTTATTGGGAACATTTTGGACTGCATTTTATTAGCTGTTGCCATGGTAACCAACAGTTACCAACCACTTGTGTCATAGAAAACAAAGAAATGTCATCATTACATCACAGCTACCACTAACACTCTGTAGTACTTACGAATTAGTCATTTAGGTAAAAATTGGTGATAGAGAAGAAAAACAAGAACGAAATGTTAAAAGCTATTATGATGACATCATCAACAATAGGTCCTTAACTAAGGTATCACTTTGTAGATCACCAACCAATTACTAATCCTGCCAAGTTGCAGTGCAATTCGTTGAATAATAAGGAAATTCTGGAGGGGGGCCCTTTCAGCACCTACCCCCCCAAACTCTTTGAGACCAAAAAAGCGCAGTCTGGATAGGCGGTTAACTAACAATATCCAGAACTGACATCCGTGTATACCACTTACTACTCCTGGGACATTAGTTCCACAACTAAAACCTTGTAAACAAGGAACGAATCCAGAAATCTCAGGAAGGGGGTCAGAACCCACAATCTTGGAAAGGAGTCCTGAGCCAGAAAAAGTTAAAGATGTTTTTGCAGTGTTTTTCATATAAAATATTACCAAAACTGCAGATGAAAGGGGGGCCCCTACCTTAGTTATAACTAATCTAGGATAATTTCTAATTTAACTTAATTTAATCCCATATTTAAAGTCCTGGCCTCCAAAGCAGTTGCCTTATTTCTTTCACAGCAGACTCCTCAAAAACATTGACAGGGTCTAAAATAACGTTCATAAAATATGCCTTTTTTTGGTAGCCGCTTTCACCCAATAAAATACATGTATAATACTGGTGTGTTTCAGTCAATTAGAACATATGGTTTACGGCATGCATGTTTTTTGTTTGTTTTTTTAAAAAAAGACCTTTCTTGGTGTGTGTTGAGTAAACTAGACCCAACCTCATCTCGCCAATGAAGAAAAAAAGTGTTATTCAGAAGCAAAAATTTTGGTTTTACAAGCACAATTGACTTAGTGAAAATAATAATTTTGGTGATTCCTAATCTTATTAAATTATATTGCGACATAAAAATCGCCAGTAAGGTCTTAAAACTGCCGACTAAGTGCTGCAGGCAGCTGGGGCTATTTTGAACCCTGCATGATTGACCACAAAAGGATTGCCTACTACAGCAAAAATCAACAATATCATGTCATCATGACCAACAAGCCAGGACCAACCAGATGATTGTTTGGTTATTATTACACCAGACTATTTTTCTATCTTCACAAGCTTTGGAAAAGAACCAAAGATCAAATACACTTAGTTTACTTAATATGTATATAATTTGAGCTGTAATTTACCGGTCACTAAACTCGGTTGCTGATTAGTGCCTCAAATCAACATTGCTATTAGGGGATCATTACTGGATTCACTTTTTCTTTCATCCGGAAAAGTGGCATAAAACTTGGATCAATCCTGGTTTTGAGTTACTGGCAGATACATCTCGGATCTCTAATCAATGCCTACATGAGGACCTCTATACTCTGATTCAAGGTCAATTTTCTCTGAACACATATCTCTAATATTTGATCTCTTATCCCTTAAAGCACTCCAGCTCCCAATGCAGTTCGATCCTTACTTCTTTCACTGTGGACTCCTTGAACTATTTTACAAGAGAATGAACCTTTAAATCACAGCAGGTTATTTTTTGACTCCCGACTGACTCAAAATATCAATAAGTTGTACTTTGAACATTCTCACCAATACATCTGCCATCCTGGCTTCACTTTGCCCTTCTGAACTGCCTTCAACACACCTATTGGGTGGTCATACCCTGGCACTGTGCACTGAAAATCACACAGGCTACCTTCACGAGCAACCTTGCTTTTTTGGTACATCTGTTGAGCAGAGTGAAAAGAGATACAGAAAACAGCTAAAACAAAAACATGGAACATAATATATACAACAGCAAAACAATATTGCTTAATATATAGTTGCTGTACTTCCATTCTAGATCTGTGTTCTCAGTAGAAAAACACAAAGAATGGTAAAGGGGGGCACAATATGATACAAATTGGAAATCCTGGTGGGAGGGGAGGGGAGAGGACGTCTTGGTCCTTTAAAATCCTGGTGGGAGTGGAGAGAAGATCTTGCACCTAGGCCTGCCCAATATTGGTTAACGGGAAGAGGACGTCTTGGGCCTCAGAAATCCTGTTTGGAGGGTGAGGATATTTTTGAAGGCAGGTCACAGACCTTGAATGCCCTGGAAGGGACTGAAAAGAAACTGAAATCTATTAGGGGTCCAGGGGGGGGGGGGGGTTCTAGAACTGAACACTATAGCAGATTTGTCATGCTACATGTTGTCCCAAATATCAATAAAACCAAAAGGTCACTTAAACTTGACAATAATTTGGTGTTCTAATATTTTTCTATTGCAAGTATTGTGCTTATTCCAGATCCCAAAGGGGCCAAATAATGTTACTTGGCCACATTTTGTCTCAATTTTACAAAAATCTGAATTAATTGCCCCTCAGAATCCTCACTAATGGAACCAGCACAAAGTTTCAGTTGTAAAATGAAACACCAACTTGGCTTTACAGTTAAACAAGCTGGCCATGGCAAGCATATCTTACCCCCCCCCCCTTCCTCCTCACATCTTCCTCAAGGCCCAGATCGACCCAACCTTGTTCTGGCAAGCTCTTCTCTCTTCTGAGAAAAAGACCCTGGTTGGGTCTGATCACATGGCACCCAGATTCTGGGTGCTTAAACAAATAAAATAAATGTGGTCCAAGATGTCAGTGCTTAAGATTGATCTTAGTTCTTGTCTAGCCTAGTGTAGAGATCTAGAGAAGAGTATGTACATGCACATAACCTGGGAACAAGGTTGCCAGAAGCATAAAAAAAACCTGGTCTTGGTAATTAGCCTTATTATATAACTGACTGGTTTCGCATGCTGTGGTTGATCAATTTCAGGTCCGTAAGTAGCCATATGGACCTCTAGCTCTTGATCACCTGTCAATACGTCAAATGATTTTGTTCCTTTAATCCCAGAATTAAAATCAACAAAGCTATAAAATAAACATGTATCTCATTAGCCTTGTTTGCTTGGTCCATACAGCAAGTTATGGATTCTCGTTTTTTTTCCCTTCATTGTTTTCATGGCCCATGCACTTCGTGTTTGCGCCATAAAAGGAAGGAAAAAAACTCAGTCCAATATAATTTGCCATACAGACCTCATATTCAACTAGTACTTAAGAGGTATTTATACCTCAAGTATTCCATCCACATTAAACTTGTCCTTGGCCGGCCAACTGTCAGTTGCATCACCAACTATGACTGGAACGTCTTGGAGCAGATACTCTTGTGCAATATCCTCATGTGCAACCTTTTCCAGTCTGTCCACTTCAGTGATGTTCTGGCATAATTTGCAGTCTTCTTTTGTCACTCCTGGGTCCTCGTAATATGGGTTCTCAATCAAGCACTCTTGTTCATAAATGTAGGTCCAGTCCCAGTAAGGAATTACCTGGTAGGAATAAGTAAGCCAAACAGTTAAGAATATATTCTAAATTTTAATATTATGTATAAATAGTCAGCATATTGTATGCACACAATGCGTTTTCAGGTGCTGTGATCCTCATGGGCCTTTTCAGCAACCTATTCACAACAAATACATGGTTCAGTGGTTGAGGGTCTTAGCTAGACCGCTATCAGCATTTCAAAATAATTTAAGTCTGGGACATATGTGCCCTGATCAGTTAACAGACAGCAACACCAGGATTACCTTCCTCTTTTCGAAAAGTGTGTGGAAGAGAAGTGCTTTTGAGTCCGGGCAGCAGATAGAATACCAAGAGACTAGACCAACAGCTTAATGTCCCTGTCCACAGATGGCATGGCACTGAGGTCACCCAAAGTTCAATCTTATTGAACCCGGAACTCCTGGTTGGCAGTCAGAGATCTTCCCAACTATGCTAACATCGCACGTATAGCTATTTTAAAATATTACGTATTGGTACATTGATTCCACATGAGAAATGCCAAAATCCAAAATCATTTACTGTAATACAAATAGTGTTAATAGCACTTGAGAGAACAGATCATGAACATTCTAAAATTGGTACGAGAGGTGAGAATTTAGCCCTGACCACTTTGCAGGGGGTCTTGCTTTGTATTGAACATTGGGAGAAAGCAACTCAGACAAAAGGAGAAAAGACTTGGCTAAATGAATAATGACACTGGTATATCAAGACCCCTGAAGTCCTAGTATCCACTGAAGTATGATATGCCCAGTTCACAACCACTGATTAGAAAATATCAGCAAATCATATCTGTTGCAGGTAGGTGAGAAGTGTCTACATTACATAATATCCGAAAAAAAACACTTAAAAATGTGTTTAAGCCTGCGGGTCCGGAAGATAGGATTAGAGGCCACAAGGCAAACATCAATATTCAGCCTGA
>JAOBYH010090436.1:0-11481 GCA_025403525.1 Umimayanthus kanabou | reverse complement strand
GTAAACCTCCAGCCACTCGATCACTTTGCTCGACTCTTGAGTCGATTTCCTTTTACGGGCGGGCTTTTCTTTCCTTTTAAGAACTTTTTCTGCCTTTACAGGGGTTACATCTGTGCTGATTTCTAAATTGTCAGCATCAGAAACAGCTACTTTTGTACGAAGTTCATCACGAAGTTCACTTTCCATTTTATGAGAAAAGATTCAAAGAAAGCTGCTCGGAAATTGAAAACCAATGGAAGAATATCAACATCCATAGTAGTTGATCCTTCAATTAGTGAAAACAGATACACTCTTCCAACATTTTCATTCAAGGAAGGAGTAAAATCTTTTCCTGTCCAATTGAAACAACTATCGCTAATTAAATCGTTGAATAATTCTGTTTTCTCATCAAAACATCTTACGATCCACTTTCCATGATTTGAATCCGTCTTTTGCTAGAATCTTATTGATTGAAACTGCAATGACCATTATAAGCTTTCGCAAATCTGAATGCTCCATTTGAATTTCGCGAAAAATGATTGAAGTCTGCAAGAAGATTTTCGATTGGATGTTCTTTATCAATAATATCAAGAGTATTGGTCATTCCGATTGATTTCCTCCAATCCATTGCCATGAATGATTTGTATGCCGGAACTTTTATCTTGTCCCAGTAGTTGATGTTGTCGACAATCTGTGGATCAACATGTCCTTCACCTCTTCTTCCAAAGATAAACAAAGCAATCTCCTTGTTTGGCACATGATTAATGTCAATGGAGAAGAAATAGTTTTTTGACTCAGTTTCGACTTCAACCTCCAAATCCACAGCAACTGCATGAGGATCTATTTTTTCCTTGTATCGAGTTCTTGTTGTTAACTCAGGATTTCTGAATGTACGAACATCAATGTCAAATCTGCTTCCATTATCTTTTGGATCAATGATTCCCTCAACGCGCAATCCATACTTCCCGCGTTTTAAATTGCCAATGTAATCCAATATTTCTCCGAAGAGAACAAACAATATGTGTTTTCGAATTGCGATACTTTTGTGTGTAATCACGTTCTTCACCACGTACGAATGTATTAAATTGTGTTTACTAGTGCTGATGTCACCAGTCTTCAGCTCGATCATATTTGTTTGAATTGACTTGAACATATCACCATTTTTCATCTTCGCCGTGAGCTTCTTATCTTCAGTGTCGACATATGTTCTCAAATCAGCAATGTGTTTGTCAGCATATTTCTTTGTTGCAGCATCAGACAGTGTTTGAAGTTCTGGAAGTCCTTCAATTCTTCCACCTTGCATGCTGATTCCTTTTGAGAAACTCTTCTTGTCATTGGACCAGGCATGAATTGATCCTCAAGAAAAAAATTTATTCACAGCATCATCATTATCAACACATTCCCCAACTTCTGTCAATCTTTTTCCTGCAAAATCAGGATTTCCAACATCATCCAAAAGAATACTTCTTCCAGGAGGTCCGGCAGGTCCTTGAGGTCCAACTCTGTAAGTGACGTAACCAAAATTGCAAAACATTCACACTCAACAATATTCACAGGCTCAAGATCATTGCCTGAAACAAGAGTAAGAGTTGATCCATTTAACTTAACTCCACATGTGAAAGTCTTGTTTTGAAGAACATCATAAAAAGGATTCAATATTACGTCAACGTTTTGTTCACAAAGTTTGTGATTGTGAATTTTCTTTGACCAAGAGCTGTATTTGGATCACTTCCAACCTTCATTCCAAAGTTGAATAATTGACTTTGCTTGAATCAAAATCAAGATCAACAGAATCTCCAATTGTCTTCAAAGAGCCAACTAATTTTCCGATAGAAGCAAGGTTCCCTACTCCCTTGAGAAGATCATCAACATATTTCTTGTTTGCTGCATCTTTTTCATCTACACACTTCTGAAGATTTGTCAACTTCTTGTCTTCTGCATCATAGTTTCCATCAGAATCTTTTTGGAAACCAGGACCAGGTGGGCCTGGTGGTCCTGGAGGTCCAGGACGGTTATTTTGATCCCCAATATTATTGAATAATCCCATTTTTAAAGTTCTCCACAAACATTCTTTGCAAATTTCATTCTTGGAAGATCGACATAAAGAAAACTAAGGGGATCTTTTGTTGCCTCAGAATATTGCTCTGGTTTTATGCAAAGTTGTTTTGTTATTGCACTTCTCCCTCTTGAATCTTGAGCATCATAAAGGCAAAAGTGAGAGTAGTTCAAGCGAATATCTTCTGGTGTTTTGAACAAGCTCTGACTCAGATAAATAACGCTGCATTTCTTGTTACGCCCTCGTATGAAGTAGTCAATCAACTCATTATGCTTCTCACACAGGAAGTAATCAAACGCAACCAACTTTTGATTATTGTTTGGAAGTTCATGGAGTGGAATTATTTCATCATTGCTGCACTCAGTAACATCACATCCGACTTCTCTGAAGACTTTTTCAAGAGAGTCACGCAAATATTGATATTTTGGTTGTTCCAGATACGTTGCATAAAGATAAACCTTATCAATAAGTGGTCTCAGAAGAATATTTGTCAACAGATTTGTTTTCACTGCTCCGCTTGGTCCACAGATCAGCATCCTGAAGCATCGATCTGATATATATCTAAATCTCTGCTTGAAATTGTTTGAAGAATCATCAAAGATATCATAATTTGTCAAAGAAAGTGTGTTTTTATTCATCATTTTACTTGATCTTTTCATCTTTGTCAAGATAATTCAAGATATCTTAAGATAAGTCAAGATATCTTTGTCGAGCCATAAAAAAATGGACCTGAATGACTTCAAGAAACATGTGATCCCAAAGATCGAAGCTGGCAGAGCGATTAAAGCTGTTCGTCAGACTATCAAGAGTGGGCAATATGCTGAACAAGATAAAAGAGATTCTTTAAAGGAAACAATCAAACCTAAGGAAACATTAAGAACACTGTTAAAACTAGGGAACACCGTTGACTACGAGTCTTGCCGCAAACTGGCCTCGATGGGAACGCTAAAGCAAAGGCTTATTGAACATGCACTGATTTTATTTTTTAAATGCTACGTGCTACGTGGTCCATCCTACATATCTAATTTTTTTACGCCTAGAGACACCCCATATAACTTAAGAGCCAGTAAGCTGAATGTTAAGCAGCCTTCATACAACAACTTATACATGCACAATTCATTCCACTACATTATCTCTCACTTCTGGAATCATCTACCTAGTGCAACAAAAGCGTCAACTACAGTGTCCCAGTTTCGTAACTACATCAAAAAAGCTAAACTCTCGGGATGTCGTTGTAATAAATGTCTGTAATACCTAGCAGTTATATATCCTAAAGCATTAATCGTATCACTTCTTAGTATTTTAATTAACAATGTCTTCAGCGTATGTACACGCATTTTGTAAATAGTTTTAGATTAACCTCCCCCGCCCCTAGCTGATCGTCTAGTAATTTTTTTTCCAAATTTATATAATATAATATAATATATAGTATGTTGTAATTGTTTTTTATATAGTCGAGTTTTTCTAACATGAGCCCTTGGCTCGGAATGAGCGCAACCTTTCCCGACGTGATCGACATTAAAAAAATTATTGTATTGTATCACTGATAAACTTGAAGAGAAAATTGGTGACCTGAAAGATGAGTTGACAGATGAGTAAAAGGATTTGAATGTCAGTAAAGCAATATCTTATCCTCCTTAAGCAGCTATTGAAGGTCTGCCAGGGCCTGCTGCTTTTGAGGGATCGAAAAAGAAAAAATCAAAGAAAAAAGTAGAAATTGGTATTCATGAGGTAATTGATCCTGAAGCAATTGATATCGCCAAAGCATATGGATTTCCGGATCCAATAGAATTACTTGAGAAGAGACCCACAAAAAGTTGATAATGTAGCCAAGAGTGTTGGAAGGGAAAAGACATGCCAAAGGTAATGAGAGAAAAAGACTTGACGAAGATTCAGAAGGTCTGAGAATATATAAGAGTTTGATTGAAGGTTATCCAAAAAGAATTAAGCCTCCCAAAATCGGCTCTGGCGTGTTCTTCTATAACAATCCAAGAGATCTTTTTGACAGACTTCAGCTGCTTGGTGGTTCGATCAAAACAGGAAACAATTCCGCTGTGAATGAATTCTCAGAAGTCGCACACACTCTTAATAAATTTGGAGCAATCCCAAGTGAGGTGTTGAATAGACTCTTGCGAAACTTTCTTACAATCTAAAAATGGGCAGAAGTATCGAAAGGTCAATACAAATATCATCAGTCAACAGAGAAAAATCAGGTGTGTCTACACCTGAAGATTTTTCATAAAGTTTACTCCGCCGCTTGTACTTTCAAAAGACATGGATCATGAAATCGCAATGAATAAGGTGAGTAATGAGTAATGGCATAACATCACAAAGTTTTACGAAAATAATACAATTAAGTATAGCCCTCATGGTGGAAGCACATGGAAAAAGATAATATTTCAAGATGGAAATTATGACTACAAAGACCTGAATGATGCGATAAAAGAAAAAGTTGAGAATAATGGTGATGATCCGAAGAAGATTGAAATATTTTTTGTTAAATCACTTTACAACGTTCTTATTGGTCTCAGTGCTGGATATCAGTTGGACTTTAGAGGTTCAAAGTTTGGAGAACTGATTGGTTTTGAAGAGAAGATCATAACACAGGATGAGATTGGTTCAAAACTTCCGAATATCCGCACAAACAGCAATGATATGATATACTTGAACACTGATGCAATCAGTGATTCGTTGGTGGATGGGATTGCAAACAACACTTTGGCAGCGTTACCAACAGATAATCTCCGTCGCTCCTTTCCATTCACAGTCCACCCTCCAATTAACTGGTTGTTCAATCCCGTTTTATCAAATACTATCAAGAGTATGCGATTTTTCTTGAGAGACACTTTGAATCGTTCAATAAACCTGAATGGAATAGACTGGTATCTTGAGTTAGTTCTGAGGTTGACTCCAAAGACCACGTAGGTCTTTGACTAAGAGATGATGTTTATACCTCATAAAATATGGGAAGACATAAATACAGGGAAAGAGTATACGATGTGCATGGTGAGGGTCTTTTCGACTTTGCCAAGAATCTTTGTAAAAAAGTTGCAGAAGCGGCCTTGAAAAAAAGTGCGGAATAAGCTGGAAAAAGGCTTGGGGAAAAGGTTTTGGATAATGTCTCAAAAAAGAATGCACAAAGTGAACAGAGCCCGGGACAAAGTCGCGAGCAGAGCCCGGGCCAGAGGCCTGAGCGAAGCCCGGGACAAAGTCGCGAAACTGCTGGTGACAAGAATTTTGAAGTATTAAAAGCAAAATCAAAACAAGCTGCTCCAGACCTTGGTCCGGTCGTGAAGCGACAAACTAAATCAAATGAACCTATGAGTCAGCAGGAAATCAATGAACGTCTAAATATGTTATTAAATATGTGAGCCGCGGAACGCGTCCCAGGCCAGAGGCTTAGGCAAAGCCCGGGCCGCGAAGCGGTCTGAGCCGTTTCGAAACTTTTTATGTTTTCATCTAAAGTTGAAATGGAAAGTTATAGAAATCCGAAGTATGTTGAAAGATATGAGGATGTGATCTTTGACTTGGATACTCCTCTTGTGACAACTGTTGCAAATAATGCAAGTCAGAAGAAGTGGGAATATAAATTTGTTGCTGATAATACCGGTGAAGTATCATCTTTTGATTGGCATAATGCGCGTATTGATGTTGACTTCAAGTTCGTAAAAATAGCAGATGGAGCAAATATTGCAGTGGACGACCATAATGGTATTGTAAATGGTTCTCACTCCCTCATAAGAAAATGGAAAGTGGAGGCAAATGGTATTACAGTCTATGATTGTGAGCCGTGCAACCAAGCTGTCAATCTCAAAAACTTGCTTGACTACTCGAATCAATTTGCAAAGGACATGGGAGCAAACCAACTTTTCTTTCTTGATGTAAACCGTAGTGCAGAAGAAAGACAAGCACAGGCTGCCTTTAATAAAGGATTCGCTCGAAGAAAGGCTTTGCTTGGGACATCTTCAAATGTGAATGTGGAGATTCCTCTGAACGGCTATTTGCTATTAGTTATTTAGGTGGTAGGAAAGGGTGTAGCTTGCCTATAACATAGAGTGATTTCAAGACCCGTGAAATATTTGATAGGCTAATAGCGGTTGCTACTCCCTAATTCTTTTGTCTTCTTTTGTTTGTTTTGGAATAATAGACACTAACTACTAAGAAATATTTCATGGATTAGAGTGGTTTCAATATAGTTAGCAGAGTGATTGTAATGATCGCTAATTCTTTTGCCCAGGAGCCGCTCTGCATGAAATCGAGGCAAATGTTCATCGCTGGTCGAACGAAAAAATTCTCAAAGAAACCCCTATTGGCGTACTCACGGTCAGGAACTGGGGCACGACTAGGACAGTCACTGTGATATCGTCCGCGAACTTTACTAGCAAGTTGTTCTTTCCATCGACTGCACAAATGTCATTTACCATCAGTGAGAATAGTATTGGACCTAGTACTGTAGCTTGAGGTATACCTCTGTTGATGCATAAATAGTTGGTGGTAGAACTATCCACCACGACCCTCTGCTTACGATTGCTCACAAAGCTGATGATCCAGTTGATGATGTAAGGATTAAGCTTGGTATATTTGAGTTTTTCAATGATAATCTTGTGTGAAACGGTATCAAATGCTTTACTAAAATCGAACGACAACACTCGCACGTGGTCCGCCTCTCCATCCAATGCTTTAAGCCAGTAGTGCTGAGATCGTAAGAGAGCCATTGTGGTGTTGCAACCTTCTTTAAATGCAAATTGATCGGGCTTAATGACAGATTTGAATATGCTAGACATCTCTTGCTTTAGAACAAGTCTTTCAAACAGTCTCATAATAATACTAGTAAGTGAAATCGGTCTTAGTTGGTTGCACGCTGTTAATGGCGATTCTTTTGGGATGGGTCTGATATTAGCTGTCTTCCATGCAGATGGGACTGTGTGTTGACAAAGCGATTGGTTAAAGACCTTGGTTATTACAGGTGCAAGATGGTGAGCAAATTCTGTCCATAACCAGTGAGGTAGATCATCTGGTCCAACTGCAGTACATTTTTGATGTAACATAAAGTTTCTGTGTTTACGTCAAGGGTTGGAATACGAGTTCCATCAGGAACAGGCAGCAGATCAGGAGCTACGAAATGTTGGTCTGAGTGTTTATCTCTTGAAAGTAGGTGTTAATCTGTTTAGGATCGATTATGGAAGAGATGTGTTGATCGTCTAGCTTTCGTCCATTTGTTCACTGTATTCCACCATTGTTTACTTCCAGAATTATGTTTTTGGTTTTCCTTGTCAGCAGCACGTACTCGATGCTCTCTTATCAGTTTGTTGATTCTATCCTGTAATTCGATGTTTTCTGCATGGACTGCATGCCTGGTCTTTCTTATATATTTGTTTCTAATATTGCACAGTCGCTTAATTAAGGGAGACATAAAGGTTGAGTCCCGTGATGATGTTTTGATCTTAATGATTGGGAAGCAAGTGTTCATTAAGTATGTCATCGATGTTTTCGCAATTTGGAACATCGGACCAGTTCCACTCTTCCAACATGTGATCCATTGCTAATTTTCGGTGTTCACGCACACCTCTTATATAGACAGTCTTTCTTTCAGGTTTGGACATAGTCTGAGGAGAAACCAGTATGGCCATATATGATCAGATCTTATGAGGCCTTTAAACACGGCAGGTGAAGGTTCCAAAGATGGGGTCTATTTGTTAGAAATAAATCTAAAGTTCGTTCGCATCTTGTTGGTTTCTTTTAAAATCACTTGTACTAGATTGTGTTGGCGTGTCAAATCACGGGTCATTCTGTCCATTACTTACCGAGACAAGACAACCCCACTGATGAAGGAATAAAACTCCCCGGGTGTTTATCCGAGAAAAGTACATTAAGAGTATTTAGGACCAAACCCTTTTTTACATCTTGCGTCTTTATTACATGTAGGTACTTTTGTTACATTTGAGGCCTCTCTGTTAGAGTGTAATACGGGTTTATTTCATTTAGGATCAACGGTTTAATACATTTGGGACAAAACTTTTATTGCATTTATGACCTTTAATATTTTTTCAAAAACCAATCTAGGACCTTTATTTCATTTAGGACCCAATCCATATTTTATTTAGGACCATATTTTTTACATTTAGGACTTTTAGAGTGTTTAGGGATATTTATTACGTTAAAGACTTCTACAGGGTTCCAATTACCGCGAAATTCGTTATTTTGTCGTGGGTTTTTCTGTTCTTCCTTATATCTATTTTGCTTTACGATTTTCTATTTTACCGCGAATTCTTTATTTTGCCGCGAAATTCTTAATTTTACCAAACGTTTTCTTTATTTTTCCGTGACACTTGTCGGCCACTGTAACTCCTGCAACATTCCGGCACCCAGAAGTTTAATATGGTGCCACGTTAATCGCAACAATTGAGAGGATGATGTTCGATATACCAAGTGAGGTGCCATCGTTCATCGTTTTATAGTGACAGTACATTGTTGCGTTCTTTGTGACGTAACTCAGGGCTCATTGTCACTTGGTATATCAAGCATAACCCAATTGAGAGGCTCATTATTTCGTGCAAAGTGGAGACTCCTAAATTCATACCTTGACGAAGCCCGGCCTATCAACGCCAAATTATTACTTTTCTAACGCAACGCATTTTAGGTAATTTCTTAGAGATTAGTAGCTGTTTATTTAGTTACTTTGTACTTTGTATTATGTGGACCTGCGAAATGAGATCTTTGCTTTTATTTTCTTCGCATTTCCCATTAAAATTTTACATTTCTGACTCTCTGTACATACTGGCTTGCAATGTCTCTCCTGTCTAGCTCCTTGTACAGTTTACTGTTGGCCAATAGCGGCGCGTGCCATTAACAATATTCTGGGACAGGAATACGTGCAATAAAAACTCTAATCCCTTCAACCGCGCAGACTGGAACGCTTTTTCTGGGGTTTTTTCTTCTTCAAATATTCAATTTTGAGCTTATCATAGTTTCAGGACTAATTTAATAACTTTGTTTTTACTGGTTCCAGAGTTTTTAAAAATATTCCCCGATGAATTCCCATTCCGGAATGCAACCTAAAAAATGAAACATCTTCCATTTAAGCACTAGACTCCCAAACTGTCCCGGCCTTGCAAAGGCCAAAAATCACGGTTTTTATATTAACTTGACCCGCGGTCCTCAAATGGGACGAGGAAGTATAGTTGTCGCCCGTTCTCTCATCCATTTTAAAACTCAGCACAGCTCAAAAACCCTGATTTTAGGCGTTCTGGCGAAAGGAGGACTGTTTTGGAGTTTAGTTAAATATAATAATCTACTAACTTTTTCTTAATGCACTGAATAAATTTTTATATCCCGATATAAATAATAACTAAACAAGGAAATAACAACTCTTGTATTTGAGTTCCCAGTGCTGGCATTTGCCCTCCCTGCCTGACGCTACCTACGGCCCTGGTTCCATACGTAATAGAACAATCTTAAGGCGAAGTTTGGTTTGCTGTTGATGTTATTCAACAGGCTATACTTTGTTTATCAACATCTCATATAATGTACTGAAACATTAGCGAGGTAAAATAGGTTTAGTTGTGAGAATAAAATCTGATCACACACATTCCAAGCTATCTACAACCAAGTGCATGCATAACTCTCCTAACCTATTTAAAGCAAATGTATTCGGATACCCTTGGGTACTGAGCATTTAGCAACACATCTTTTTGAAACACTATCGGGAGTGGTTCAAGTTTTGATATTGTATCGATTCTATGACTTTCTAGTTAACATATCGTAACTGGACAGTGGGTTATGGCAGGAGATTCGCGATTTCTGGTCCAAAATAGAAGAACAACATTTCCTCTCCCTTCTGAGTAACCATACTAAATGGAATCGGATGAAGCTACAATTGAACCAGTTCCAATTCTTGCTCACTTAAATTAACATTGTCCCAAATAACGGCACAAGCAACGAACCGCACCACACAACTTTTCCCTGATCCCCGGTTCTGGTCAAGTTCAGTATTAAGAGCGTTGAGCTACGTCTTGGTATCAGGACTGCTGGACTGTCCTTCTGATTGGGCTGATGGGGTTCCTTTGTCTACCACGACAGTAGGCACCTCATCTTGAGGGGCTGGGATGTGTGGCTCCTCTTCGGACCTGCCAGTATTGTCCTCCAACGATGGCCAGCTGGTACTGTGATCAAGCTTGTTCAGTCTCTCATTCAGGGCTTTCAGCGCCTTTTGTCTGGAAAGAATTTGAAAACGGGTTATCGAATGTAGTTTTAACTGCCAAAACACTCTTCCAAACCAAACCATACAGACACTTTCACTTGGTCATTAACTTGCGTTATAGGAGGCAAAAATTCAGAAAAGAACGACTCAATCGTCCCAACTTCATATTGGATGCTAAAGCAAAGTAGAAACTGGGGAGAAGAAAAAAAGGGAAGGGGGAGGGGGAGAGGGAGGGGAAGAAATAAGAAAACCGTTGTACTCCCCCTCCCCCCTTGCCCTTCTTCTCTTTCTCTCCCAAGTTTCTCCTGACACTGTAAAAACCGTCAGCAACGCAGGCTATTTGGTCATCATCAGTCTATTTTTGCGTTAGCAACCCAAATTCTTGTCAATCGGATCCCCGTGAGATTATAGGTACCACCCCCGTTCCAGGGCCAGCTGATTAGAAATAACTTACACATACAGTACACTTACTTGTGAATCAGTAAAAATGGCAAACATTGAAACAACCCAGCGACCAGTTCAAGAGTGAGACATTTTAGATTGTTGAAACCAAAATGTGTCTCTCGAGTGTCTCTCAAGAGAAGAAGAGGACGGTGAGTGGTAAATGAACTCAGTTACAAAGAGAAGTGACAAACTTTTAAGTTCCAACCTCCTTCTCTCAGCATCCGCGGGATCCATTCCAGGTAAACTGATCGTGATAGCTGATGGCGCACCTACATCATACGTTCTCACTGGTTTGACGCAGACGCCAGCCTTTATGAGGATGTTAAATACTACTGTTGACACGACATTCACAGGAGACCTACAAGTATAGACAGAGAACACCATGTTAGTTACCCTATGGCACTTTGTTTTCCCTGCTTCAAATTTAATATCACAGTGACTCTTTAGACACAAGCATGCCATTCAAAGTCGCGGCCTGAAAGTATGGGGTAAACAATTTTAAAGTTTTTAAATTATTTCAGATACACTACTTTAGTGCAAATAGACTTTCCATTTATTCCATTTTCCCAATTTTTAATGTAAATTGACATTCCATTTATTTCCAATTTTCGTTTTTCTTAGTTTTTCTCTTTCAAATGGTACTTGCAGTTTTATCCGCTTGTTTAGAGGTAGAATACTATTATAGTGGTAAGTGTATCCATCGTTAAATAAAGTTTTTTGTATTGCTATCAAGGGTTCATTAACGTCTTTTTCTTCTTATTTTTGGACGAGAGAAATAATCGAGTAAGGGTAACCAACTGCC
>JAOBYH010090214.1:0-11486 GCA_025403525.1 Umimayanthus kanabou | reverse complement strand
CCTTGCGGCTCTGCTCTATTTTTCTCTACCCTCCCCCACTCTAATTATTCTTCTACTTGGGACTTCAATCAATTTCATTATGAGTAACTTAGTTTATGAATATTTTGAACAGTACAAGATAAACTACCATGAGCATACATGGTATACCGGTATGTTTCATGTAGAGAAAATATAAATTATTTTAGTAAATAATTAATAAACAAAAGTAAACTCTACTTACTTTTAAAGGTTCCAGCTCTCGAATTTTCTCTCGTTGGTGAACTAGCAACATTTCATACTCACTCTTGACTGCTGATAGTAGGGGTTTGTAGGTCTTGAAGTCTTCTATCAAGTACTCAAAAACTTCCCTAAAAGCCTGGGCAGCAAAAAAGGATAAATTAATGGTAACTATATATAATTGTATCATCCATGTATGCTTGATATAAATGTGGTATTTGTGTATTTCCAAGTAGTATTATAATATTAATAATTAATATTCTTATGAGCATTTTTACATTTAGAAAAACAGGATCTGAACACCTCAACATAAAATTTGAATGAAATCCCATTTGTATTATTCTTTTATGACTTGCACATTCCTGGTTGTCTTAATTGTTTTAGTGAGCAATACATAATTGTCTAAAATTACAATTATAACATTTAGGTACACAAATTAGCTTTAGCCATGCTCTGATGTACCTTTCTATAAAAAAAATCAATTAATTTTCTGATGAGCATACCGAACAATAAATTAATATATATTTTTTATAAGAGATCTTGCAAGCTAGTATTTACCCAGGGTCTAAAATAGTTGTCCAGACCATACCTGTAACCGTTTCTCGCTGGGGACCATCTCGGTACAGTCGAGTGACCTGAGTTCTTTCTGTAAGAATGTCTCAAGCTGCTCCAAGAACTTTGGTTTGTGAACTCCCTTGGGCATGAACTCATTGGTCTGTTTGGGAGCTCCAGGGTTGAGCTCAGGGGCACTGGGTCCTAGAGCATGAGCTGGCCAGGTGTCAAGTGTACCGGCCCTGGTATCAATGTGAGGCTGAGTGGGGAAAAACATTAGCACTTGAGGGCTGGGGAATCAATAATTAGTTTTTACTGGAAGGTCTACTCTCCTCTACCATTCTATTGTTAGTAAGAAATTACCATAAATTTTACTGCTAAGATATAGCTAAGCTACAAATGTATTGACAGGGGGTACTTCATATAATGGGGTATATAGTGGGGCTCTGCCCAAAATGGGTTCTTTTTGCAGTCTGTGAAAGGTAACATATCTGAAATGGCTGGTCCCTTAAAATTACATGACTTGTATACAAAAGGGTAACATTATTTAAGAAGGGTACAATTTTCTAATGTAGGTATGTTAATGGCTACCATTTTGATCTAAAATGGTATATGGTTTGAAAAGGTACTTAAGGGGTTGAGGCACAACTGCAAAATAATATTTCTCTGCTTCAACACAAAAACTACTTGACACATACATGATCTAACACATTTTTGACTTACAGTAATAAAAGAGGCAGTGGAAAATAATAAACTTTGAATTACTGGAACTCCAAACTAAACTATTTCTTAACAGATTTTAACTCTTGTCCTGCTATGTTTTCAAACATCAAAGTACTGGTAAAAAAAAACTTTGAAAATTCTCAACTTTTAAGTTTCAAGAAATCATAAACACTCAACAATTCTACAATGCAAGACAATTAAAATGAATGGTCACAGTGTAGTGTTTGGACAGCTGGTTCAAAAGTTGAGTTATTCTTGGGTTTCACAAAATTGGCTTCAGCAGGACAAGGGATAAAACAATTAAATTAAGTGTCTAAGTGATAGTTCAAAGGCTTTTCATATAGCCAAATGTTAATATTCTACAAAATCTTAAAGTGTTTGACTGGTTTGTAACTATTACCGTACACAGTGTTACTATGTATTTATAAACAATATATGTATTAGATAATTAACCTATATTTAAATAAATAAATCCAAAAATTATCAGAGTTTTAAGTTTTAACTTAGTACATGATCGTATACAAAAAACAGCTTAGCGTCATTTACAAAGTAGTTGCAAACCTGAACTTTTTGCAAGGGAGCATGCAATAGATTTTAAAAATATGCAACAGGTGGGAATGGGGGAGTGCAGTCTCACACCCCTATGCCACCTCCCCTGTTCTTTGCCCGTAGATCCAATATTGCTAGCATTTCATGATTACTAATGTACCTGTAGCACTTTGGATGGTGGCAGGTTGTATTTAAGGGTGCCTCTGGCTTGTGTTAGTGAGTAGCTAGGGCCACTCAGGCCTGTGTACTGTGTGTTGACTTGTGAGGCACCTGTCTGCGAGTACAGGGATAATGAACTGTAGAACGATACAGACAATAAATGTGATTATTTTATGCAATAGCAAAAAGACTAAACATTTATATGCAAAATAGTATTACTTGTCAAATAAGTAAACTATATAGAGTTGAAAAATGATTTTGAAAAAGGAATAGCACAAATGACTTGAAGACTGAATTAGCCACTGTTTAACAACAGTCACTAGTCATTCAAACTTGATTGAATATATCAATAAGGAACCTAAACATAATCTTATCTTCAGATCAACTCTGTAAACTTTGCCAATCCATTTTTTGCAATTAATAGACAGAGCTCTGTTGTACTTGGAGCAATTTGCCTACTTCCACACTGAGTTGAATATTATGGTACAAAGATTAATTGTGAAATCTCACATTTTATAGAACATTGTCTATATCCGCTGTCTTGACAAGACTATCAGTGTAAAATGGATTTGTGGATTTCACAAAACTGGTCGTAGTCTAAGCATTAAATTTTTATTCATTTCAAATCATTACTTCACTTCACCTGCAAGATTCTGACTCTGAAAGTCAAATGGAGTAGATTCAGACTCAGAGAACAAATATGATCTACATATGTACAAAGTAGATCAGCTAATTTCTAAGCGCGGATACCACATTACTTAAGTCAAACAAAACCTTTGAAGATCACTGAATCCTCAAAATCAATCTACAAAATACTTATGATAAAGTTTAACACACACATGTCTAGTTATGTCAATGAATACACGACATGAATCTTGGACTTATGATTTGTAAATTTGATTGTCAAAATTCCAATCTTGACACACAAATATTCCCAGTTTTATCCATAGTTTAGCATAGAATGCACTTACGGTGGGATCGGCGGCAATTTCGTGTGAGACATCACGCTTCTTGAACTCCAACAAGTTGAAAACAAAAACTCTTTCACGAAGTGTACTCCATTTTGATTTTATTTTGTTGACTTGGTTACCGCTCATTAGAACCTAGTCTCCCGAAAAACATAGACAACTAGAGGTACTGGGTTCGAACAGTGCAAAAACTAAAGTTTTTTAAAAAAGAAACTTCTCACTAGGCTGCGTCCACACTGCGCCGGGTAAATTTGAAAACGCAGCTTTATTTACACGGTTAGGCCTTCCGTCCACACTACGCCGGTGGATTTTGTCACCGAAAACGGAGCTTTTCGAAAATGCCGGCTAGAGTGGATAAATTTGAAAACGCCGGCTAAATGTTCTCGTGTGGACGGAAATCTTTGTGAAAAACGCAGACGTCACGCACGTGACATAACTTCTCAAGCATCCATAATCGTGGGCAAAGTGATAATTGCTGCTTTGTTTTTCTCCGTTTTATCAACTCAGTACTTGTTCTAATAGAGTTCAACATCGCCGCCGGTTCTATCACATGTCTAGGATAGTTCAATTAAGGATTCGTCACTTTCACCACTGCATTTTATCACAAGTGGACCGAAAAGAAGTCGATATAAACCATATAATCAACGACATTTTTGCATGGGTAAGACCCGGTCGTTCAAGCTGTCGGTCTTCGATGCTTTAATAGTCGATTGTTACATTTAAAAGTAACTGCAGTTCGTCATCACTCCACGAAAAGTAATTTGATTTACCCTTATCCCGTCAGCTTTGGTGTTCTTTATTCACCCTTTCTGCGACATTCTGTTAAGAATACTGATGAGTTTTCTGCTGCAATCTTTCGACAGAATAAACAACACAAACTACAAAACGAAGCTCACAAATGGCGGGAAAAGTGTGGGCTATTAGTGCGCATGCTCAAAGGTGCATTCAAGAGTTTATCCAGTGGATGATCGTTGCGGTGTGGTTGCGGATCTTTTTATCCGTTTTCCCGTGAGGACGCATATCTTTTGATCCGGATAAATTCAAAAACGCCGTTTTCAAATAAGTTATCCGGCGCAGTGTGGACGCAGCCCAAGTCTCACTTAATTTCAACCAGTGAGTTCACTGACGCTCATACCAGTGACAGAGCTGTCCTCAAAGAGCCGCCTTACCTCTTAGGGGCTCTCAGCAACATCCGTTTTCAAATGTTTCTACTTTCGAGAGCGTTTCTCGCGCGATGCGTTTGCGAAATGTGCTGAGCGTTTTTGAGCGTTTCATTGTAGACGGTAGGCCAAAACTCATCGAAATGTCTCCTTTTTGATTAAATAAACGAAAATTGCTGATGTTACGCGGAACAACAACATTTCGCGCAACATTCTCGTGCAAAAATTGGCTCGAAGCTCAAAGCAGCAACACATTAAAAGTTTTTGAACCGTCTTCAAAACTCACAATTTGTTGCTACTAGAAATGATGCGTTAAAAATTGCCTTCTAAACCCTCGCTACCTTGTTACCACGGTGTCAAAAGTTTTGCACAAAGTTATCGCATTAAAAATTGTTCCGTGTAGCATCATCACCTACTGTGATCAAAATTATCGCGCTCGCTGTGTGAAAAATTCTTATAATTCTTTATGGCTACGCAATCCACAGTGACTAATGATAGATTAGTTTTGTTTGCGTTGCAGACGGGTGTGCCAATTCACAGTAAAACCTGCTGTTTAGATCTGTCTGAGACGAGTTTGTTTATGTTATATCTGAAAATAACATATTAAAAGGCAATTATCAACGTTCAAATTTGTTTAACTGACTTTCAGTTTTTAAAAATTGGTTCGATTCGAGCACTGCATAGATTAGCGTGTTTTCAACTAAAAACTCAATTTACATTTCATTCCAAACCAAAATTTTGAATTTTGCTGAAAAGTGGATTAAGCGTAAAATAGTTTTTGGGTCAGTGTACGAAACCATTGTTTTGATAATAATAGTAATTTAACTATTGTAGTTGTATAGATAATCTTGCACTCTTGAAACTTGAATTCACTTTTTCGGTTCAGTACCATTCGGTATAGTGTCGTGCAGGTAAAATTGAGCACAGTTCCATGGTGATAAAAACGAAATCAACACTTCATTCATGACGTTCAACTGTTATTTTTTTTTTTTTGCCCCCAAATGAAAGGCGCGCGTGCAGGGTGTTATATAAACGCCATTGTGACGCAAGTGAGTGTTCGGATCAGTGCCTCTTCAACCGGCTCCAACTCTCATTAAATAAACAACTCGTTTATGCTGCTGCCCGGTCGACACCAAGACTGCGAGTATTTGTGCTCAAATGTCACTAATTGAGATGTCACTTAGCTTGTTCGTCTCCTCATAATGTCTCTGCCAAGAGCAAAGTGCCTTTGAGTGTTAACGTGGCAATGTCCAAAGCAAAATCTGGAAGGAAAACATCAGAAAACCAGATCAAGAAACCTTTGAAATTGTATATTGTGCGAATATCGCCATGTTCTCGCGTAGTTTGGTTATACTTGCTGCAGGTGAGTCGAACTATGGACAAACTTTTTTATTATCGGTCTGTAGGTTCGTTTGTACTTAATTTTGAAACTGCTTAAACTCAATACTCTATTCTCTTAAATTCAGGAATAATCATGCAGTTAAATTCTTATCTCTCGTGGACGCAAACTGTGACTTAAATCATGCATATTGATATATCAGATATATTTTGAATATTTGAATTTTTGAATTTAGAGTTGTCTTGAGAATATTAAGATCTACTTTGGTAACGCTGAGCTTTATATAAACTTGAGAGGCTTATCGTTTTGTGAAATTTAAGGCAAAATTGTGCGACAACAAATATGACACCGTTTTTGCAGTGATGAGCTCGACAACGAGATGATTTTGTCGATTTTTGCTGTTATGAATGTCCACAGTTGGAGTCGTTAATAAAATTCTAAATAATGTCTGGAAAATTTATGGTATTCAAAGGAAATTTATACCACGAAGTCATTGATACGATACTCTTCTGTAAGTAAGTTTCACATGCAGAAACTTTTCTTTAATGTAAAATTTTCTTTTTTAGCCCGGCTTCTTTTGTATCTCATCAGCTCATGTATTAAACCGAGTGCGAAATATATGTTAGAAATATAAAGTGTCGGTCGTGGGAGTAATTCACTAATAGCATATGCTATAGTAGCTCATGGGCCTTGAAAGTTTTTGCGGATTTTTGATAAAACTTTTAAGGTACCAGTCCCTTTTGTTGTTGAGTTAATAAAAATATTGCGTCTGTGTTGTCTTTTTCATTTGATTAAGATTATGAAATTGTGTGCCTTTTATCCAAACCAAGGAAATATTTGCTTGATTTGATAAGTTAAGCGCTGCTTAGCAAAACATTATTTAAAATATGTTTGTTCTTTCAATGCTTCGCTTTCAGAACAAGATCCCAGTGGACACAATCGATGTAGACGTGTTCCAAGGACAGCACAAAGATCCTACATTTGTGGCCATGAATCCTCACAGAGACGTTCCAGTACTGGTGGATAAAGAAACGACAATTTTCGGCGGGTTTGTGTTTTTTAAATGCTAGAAAATACAAATTACATTGTTTATATATCCATCAACGAGCGAATGTTTTCTTGCTAAAGTTATTCACTTCACTTGCTTTTTTCTGCGCATTTCTGATTAATCCATTAACTGATCTCTGGGGATCCTTCAAAACAACACCTTGCTTTTCCTATCCAAAATGCAAAGTCAAAACAAATTTTTGCAGCAAAATATTTGGGAATGTTATTATCTATAAGAAGCAAGTTGTAAACCAAAAATAAACAATTTGACAAACTGGACGGATAAGAACTCTAGAAGTAAATATTTCTATTAAGAGCCGATGTCTTAATTTTTTTATTTATGAAAACAGTACCGCCAGATGCTTTTATTGTCTACATGTTTTGTTTTAGATCTTGGAATGACTGACTCATTCAAGCGTACCTATAAACCTCGTTTTCGCCCTGGTTTGGAAAAGTAGAAACAAAACATGTGAAACTTACGTACTCTGATTCGTCAAATCTGCGTCCATACTCCATTCCCGTCTCCTCGGCAAAATCCAACGAGAAGAAAACGTTGCATATTTTTTTAAATTTACGAAAATCGTGTTGTATTTTCATGCGTCTAAAAATTCCCTACAGGTGCTAAGCGAATGAGCATCGATCAATTAACAAGTTCTCTTTACTTCAGTTGCTCAAACAAAACTCTGTCTAGCATTTCTGATCCACTAAAAGGGGGAAAATAATTGTATCTCAGTTGGACTTTATTTCTGCAACTTTGCTTTTTCTTCAGCCCAAACGTTGCATATCAAAATATTACATTTTTTAGTTTAAAATGCTCTCGTTAGAGGATCAATAAGTAATGAAATGACAGCTGATTTGCTAAATTTAGAAAAAAAATAGGAATTTACAATTACGTTTTGTCCTATTGAACAGTAACAGGATTGTTTATGCTTTCGCCAGCGTTTTTTTTTTTCAGGTTTATAAGTGAAGTCATATGTTGATCATGGCATTAAACCATTTCAACAATTTGACACGATTTTCTCAAATTTCTCAATAACTCTCAGGGTAAACAAACAGCAATTGCAAGTGAGCTATGTTCAAACACAATCAACAGCTCAGACTTAGTCTTTGTTTTACTAACGAACATATTTGTTCTCTACAGGAAATTATTACTGAAAAGTCCCAATCCAATAAACTTTATACTCTTGATTTGCACTTATAATTTACTGAGTGTGTGTTACACATTTGTTGACATTGAAAATGACATGTGGGTTTCCTGTAATTTATAATTAAGCTCCGTCTATATTCAGTTATACAAACGGTTGTCTATCAGATGTTAGAATCGGGTTGACAAAATATAAATATGACAAACAAATGTGTACTCAGCACTGCACGCGCAATTATATATATTCTGTATAATTGCGCTTACAGTGATGAGCAAACACATTTTTTCTCATCTTAAACCAGCTCCCCCTACCCCACCCGTGCCGAATTTCGGCACCCATGTAGGATGGCACAGGGAACTGGACTAGTTATGACCATTCGATGTTTTATTTGGTTTTGACGAGAATTGAAATAATATGATCAATTTGTAAGCAGCCTTTGTAAAGCCATATAGGAAACTAATTTTTGTTCACTGTATTTTCCACTGATCAATGCAAGTTTCGATTTGTTTTCCAGTGTTGCAGCCTTGAGGTACCTAGCCGCCAAGTACACAGACTACGCCGGTTGGGGAAAGACGCTTGAGCAAAGAACACAGGTTCAGTCGATTTTACAGTGGGCGAGCTGTGACTTTCACAGGTTAGTTAGAGATTACGGCCCCACTCGGTTGTGGCACACAACAATTAAATCTAAAGGATAACGCATAATATTGACTACCCTTCTTTGGAGAATTTATGATGAAGTTAAGTTTTTAAACTTTAAATTGCTTGTGTAAAGCACTATAAACTACGATAAACAACCACATGGGATGGTTTACAGCGGGTTTGTCTTTATATTAAACCCCCTTGGTTGAAAGTCCCCTCGGTTGTAAGGCCCCTCGGTTATAAACCCCCTTGGTTATAAACCCCCTCGGTTATAAACCCCCTTGGTTGCAAAATCCCTCGGTTATAAACCCCCTCGGTTATAAGCCACCGATATAGGCCGCCTGGGTTATAAACCTTTGGTTTAAAAGCCACTACAGTTATAACCCTTGTCGGTTATAAGCCCTCAAGAATATAGGTCCTCTTGGTTATAATCCACCCTCGATTATAAGCCACAATGGTTAAAAGTCTTATCGGTTATAAGCCCCGCCTTGTTTGCTTGATGTGTTTCAGTTCAAAGACAGTACTAGTTGATTGAAACAATGACCTGCTGGAAGGTTAGTCTCTGATAAATATAAGTATAAAGAAAACTCAATGTATAGTTTGAAGAATATCTTGCACAGTTCAAAACGTTTTTAAGCCTTATCCCCCCCTCCCCCATCCCTGCGTTAGAATCTCTGTTCAGTTGTTATTCAGTATATAACTGTACTCACTTAGTGGGTGGTCCGTATAAACTGATCTTTTTCTATTGGTCTCGCGTTTATTGGAGCCAAAACCAATTGCAGACTATTGAACAGATTTTAGCGATCCTACTGATTGATACCTGATTATCAGTTGCTGTTCCATTTACTTTTGCGCACTTCAAATAACCTTTTTCTGATTATCACCTTACCCCAAACCCCTTACAAACAGATTGAAGAAGTCCTTACAGGGACTTGTAAGCGAGATTTCACGCCGGCATAGCTCCAGTATCCATCATTTCACATTATTGCACTACTTCAAAATAGAGGACTAGTACTACCGTTTGCTTCTCTCTCCCTGTAGAGTTTTGGGATACAAACACGTGTACCCTCATTTCCTTGAGAAGTATCAGCTCCACACGGCTGATGACACAGAAACTATGATCGAGAAAGCAGCTGCAGCACTCACCAAATGTCTAGAGACGTTGGAGAACTTTTATCTTAAGAAAAATCCGTTCCTTTGCGGTGCAGAACTGACGGTAGCTGACACTTATGTGGCCACTGTCTTGTGTCAGGGGGAATGGGTGGCCTTGGAACTCAAAATGTGGCCTCGAGTGGCCATGTGGCTCAAGAAAGTGAAAGAGCAGGAGAAATGGCAACTAGTCCACGAGCAACATGAGACATTTTTGCATCAGTTAACGAAGTGTCCTTGGGACGACTTAGCTGAATAAATCAACCAGAACTTTTATTCTGAATAAATCAACTGGAATTTTAATTTATTTTTTAAGAAACAGATGTTAATATTAACTGAAACGGGTTGATTAAAGCTGACATGTATAGTATTCATATGGGTACGGCTAGTGCAGATGTAAAAAGAAAAATAATTAAAATTTCAATGTTTTTCAACAGAACAAAGTGTTTTTCTTTTGTACTTATAATGTGGTCTCTCTGATTGAAAAATAAACTAATATCATTCAGATAAGGTCAGATCAGATAAGAAGCTTTATGTCCTTACTGCTTGCGTGTTTCCCAACTTACGTTTTGTGTGGACTGGCTAAACCACTGGATGGCTTGTCTTCAAAATTAACGTTTTCTAATACAAAGTTAAGGAGATAGACACAAGACTGAAACTGCGTTAAGTTTTCTTCACTACGAAACAGAGCTATTAAAATATCTACTGCGCATCTCGCGCTGCTGACATGTCCTGCTGTTTTTTGGCCTACAGTTTTCTGCGTGATTCTGCGTTGTTCAACAGTAACTGAACTTTTCTTGTTTCTTGACACATATTATCATACAATATAGCAGAAATCACTTTTGATATCGAAAATTTTTGCCCCTTTAGAAATGTGACGTCACTATTCGTGGGCATTTTAATAAAAAAAACAGTTAGAGAGATATTAGGGACGAGTTTGTTTTCTGAGGGTGGGTATGTCGAGAAGTCACTTCAGAGGAGAAATTAAACATTTTGTCACTAATTATCTCACAAACTGCAGCACGAAAGCTATTGCCTGTTTCAGTGTACTCTGTAAAGTTCATTTCAGCCACAAAATCCCAAGTTTATGAGCCCCAATTCTAGCAATATTCGAAGCAAACGTATCCTATCCGAAACATGGAGATAGCTTCTGGACCCTAATTCTACTTCTAGCAATATTCGCAGCAAACTCATCCTATTCATTAAAAATGGAGCACGTAGGCGGGCATGCAACTCACCACAAAAACCAGTAAGTATTGGGTCCTTGCATGCTGAGCCTCCAAACAATTTATATGTTTTGATGCTTTGTGTTGCGGAACATTTGACGCTTCTGTTGGGTTCACAAGAGATGAATACAAATACATTCGTTTAAAATGAAAAAGTTGTGCTTATGTTTTAATGCAAGTGTCAGTTAAGTTTTCTGATAATATATTATGAGTTGTACCCAAAAAGGATAATTGACTCGGGGACGTGTTCCCATGTTGTGTTGCAGAAAAAATATTCGCACAACAATTTATGATTCTTGATTTCATATTGATGATATTTTTCTTTCAAATTCTAAGGCGATCTGAAACAAAAACAATTTCAAACGATCTGAACAGGTGTAGGCTGAGCTTCAATGAAACAACTTCTGTGTAACGCTGTTTTCGATCATACGGAATACAATGCTTCGTTAGAGCCTTACTTCTGGATGTGCAACGACGTGGTGTCTACCACCAACCTGCAGAATCTTTAATTTTTTGATAATACAATTTGAGCCCCTTCATCCTCGCACGATTCTTTTTGCCATTTCTAACTTTGTCAATTTTATTTTGCTGGGGGGGGGGGGGGTAGGGATATT
>JAOBYH010090103.1:0-11486 GCA_025403525.1 Umimayanthus kanabou | reverse complement strand
ATATTGGCATAAGCAGGGTTCTTGTTGAATCTTATTTTTGATTTTGTGTTTTTAAGGCCTTGGAAAATGCCTTAAATGTTTCAAAATGTATCCTTCTTAAGAGATCTTGGATTCGTTCAAAAAATATTATCATTTCTCACTACTAGGTGGAACCTCTATGAAATACTTATGAAACACCTATGAATTTCAAAAAGCTATGAAACAAGCTATGAAATTCCCACTTATGAAGATTTCATAGGCCTATGAAATCTTGGAGAATCTATAAACTTTTTAGAGATGTTCTAAAAAGCTATGAAATAAAGAGGAAGCAAAATGCCATTTGGCAAAACCTATGAAAAACTAAGAAACCTATGAAACGATTCCACATGGTTGTGGCTTTTGAAAATGTTATAACCTGCAATCCTATGAAAACCATTTAACGATATGAAAATGCTATGAAGTTCTTGAAGTGGGTATTTATTTTTATAAAAAGCTATGAAAAAAGCATTTCAATGAACTTCATATAGCACTACAATTACACCATAATGCTATGAAATACAATGTATGTATGAACTTGCTATGAAATTTTTTTAAAGCAAAATGTAAGAAACACTCAAGTATATGTTGCTCATGATCATGCATGAGCTGACATATATTAATTCTGCTACATAAATATACAGCGCTAGGAACATTAACTTCAAATTAAGAACTTTTGGCACAAGGGGAAAATGACTGAAACATTTAAGTAGTTCATCATGACTTTGTGTTACAATAACATTTCATAGCTTTTGGCCATGGGAAAAGAAGACACCCACAGGTATATGCAATTTATGTATACTGTAGCACAAACGTTTTATATATAGACCCCACAAGCCAAATTATATAAAATCAGAGTGCAGTCTCATTCATTTAAGGCTACATATAGTATAAAACTTTCTTTTATTGGCCAAAATCACTGCTAGTAGAGAAAAAGTACTTAATAATCATTGCTGGTTCTATATCAAAATATATGCAAAAGATCTAATAGAAGGACTCTGGCATTTCAAACTATTTCATATTATTTTGGTCTTAACAGGAAATATCAAACTTTGTTGTTTGCACACTGACCTTGCAACCACTTGGTCAATACATGCAGTAAGGCCTCATGATCAGTTTGACTTTTTCCTTACAGACTTCACTCTTGGTTAATAAGAATTTAATAATCTCTTTTTTAATATAAATGTCTCCTACGCATGATCACTTTACAGACAGTGTAAAAACTTATATGCAGTGACACTCCTACGTACCAGTATTAGGGAAAATGATCAATTCTTAAACAAAATATTGAACACAAAAAATTGTACTTATAAGTGCAATAGACTCTACTTCAAATATATACACTTCACACATGAATTTATGCAGACTGCAAGGTTGTCCAATTATACATGATTCAGTACCCACATTTGGGTACCCTCAAGAGCCGTAACCAATGGTGGGGAGAGTGAATGCAATTCTGCAAGTCCAGTTAGATCCGACTCTATACTAGTGCAAAGCAGACCTGAGATGTTGTCAACAGTAACATCTCCAAAGACCTTGAGAACAGCAAATTCTGTTTCTTCACCAGTATATCTGTGGCATAGAAAATACTGAATCTCAGCAAATGCAGGGCCTCTAAAATTTCCAACCTCCGATTCTACAAAAAGTTCATTTCTGTCTATACCAACAACAGATGAATGTGTTGAAGATGAAGCTTCTAATTTACAGCTCTTAAAAACCATTGTCTTGCCATTGTTGGTATGCAGCGACCTTCTCCTCAGAACCTTTCCCTTTTCACATGGTCCAGCTAGCATTTCCTGCTCGGTACTAGTTAAAGGTCTGTACTTGGGCTGCCACTCTTTCAGTGTCTTGGCTTCCAACTGGGACAACTCTACCCCAACATTACAAGCTACCTCTGACAGCAGCAGCTGGTAATTCTTGTTGTTCTTTCTGTAGTATTTCTCCAGCAGTGAGACAACTGTCTTCTTGATACTTCTCTGGACTGCAGTGTCAGAGCCTTCTGGTGAGTCTCCTTGGTCATTGTATCCTTCGGTCATTTTAGCTATTGGCAGTCCTTCAGGGATCTTATTTGACTGCTGCATGTAGTTGCACCAGTCAAATAACTTTGAACAAAAAAAAGTAATGTAATAATTCAGTTTTTGCTTCAGCGACACCCTTCTCAAATTTCTAAAATGCAAGTCCCAAGTTACACTTTGAAACTGATCAATTAATTTGAGTGGCAGCCCCTACTCTGTGGAACTCTTATACGATTACCTAATTACCCAATCTGACTAGTCGAGTCATTTTTGAGTACTTTAAAGAAGTATCTGAATCTTTTTTTATTTATTTAGTAAAGCATCTGTATTTATCTCTTTTAAAATCACAATTTTAGTTGATTATCTTTTCAATTAAAGGACCCAGACCTACAGTAGAAAGAACTACCCACATCAAAATAAATAACAGATATTTTGTATCTTTACAAAATTAACACATTTATCAAACTTATTATGCTATCGGGGGACTTAAAAGAACCCACACACTTGTCGATAAGAGTAGGCTAATGCCGGTGTGGTGGTCTGTTAACTGAAGCGGGTGGACACCTAACATGGGACCTAGAGTCCTGTTCGTGTCCAACTCCACTGGGGCAATAAGTCCCAATAAAGTTGTTAAAACTTAAACTAAACATACCATTTTGTCACAAAATAATTTTGGGACCTCTACACTGAGAAGGCTAAACAACAACAGAGGTCACGAAAACCTAGTTAGCTGAGCTTTGAAATGAATTAGGTTTTTGTTGAGCTCACAAAGAATGAAACATATGTTTAGCTTAATTCTCAAAATAATCAGATTTGCATTTTTTCAACTATTATTTTTTTACCTGGTAAGTTCTCATGACCGTAGCTTCAGGATGCTTTCGATTGGTGACCCTCCGACAAATCCAGCTATTAAATCGTTCATATGCAAACATCCACCAACCATGTACTGGTCCAAAACTCGTAATGCCTTCTGGTATGTGGTGCAGGATATGATAGCTGATGGTCTGAACAAAGAGCATAATTTTATTCTGTTTTCCAATACCATCCATAATGAAACATTTGCTAGAACTAAGTTTGACAGTTCATACCTGAAGTTTTATGTGTTGGCATTAATTGAACAAACTATTTTTCTTGTTTCTATCTCACTTACTTTTAGCTTAGAAACAACAAACTCGAAACATTTGGTTGCAAACAAAAAAAATATCACTTATCAATTAAAAGTTCTATAGAAGTCTGACAACCTATGCATGATGGCAACACTAGCTTTTGTCATGAACTTGATATCCCCAAACTTTGTTCTGCTGGAGTTCAACAGTTTAATCCTTTGCTTATATTATAAGGGTGTTGAACTCTGGAACATGTTCCAAATAAAACTAAAATCGTGATAATCATTACATGTACCAAATTTAAACATGAACTAAAATCAGCTATATGTTAAAATGGGTTCTATAGATTTATTTTAATATGGCTATATTAGGTTTGAGTTCAATTTTACTGGTAACTTGCTTTTTGTAAACAGTAAATTAATTAGAAGAACTTGTGGGAAGATCTTATTAAAGATAATATAATGTTGCAGATATAGAAATACACATACTCAATGTTTTTTTTCTGACATTTGGCTACTTTTAGTTTATCTGCTTGTACATGTACCTGCAATGAGACAGGGAAGTCTCTCTCCATCAGTGCACAGGCCAAATGAACTCTATTTTCCAGCTGCTGGACTTTGGATGGGTTCTGCTCTTCTGAACATAAATCAGCCAAAGCATCAAGAAACTTGAACAGAGTCTGGCATTGCTCTCTTCCAAGAAGACCTCTCAAGCAGAACTTCATGACACCTTTTGTTGCCACCTTCATACAAATAAAAAAGATAGAATGTTACTAGGTGAAGTGTTAATTTGTTTTGGTGTGCTTAATAGTATAACATGGGATATAGGTTTCAAATTTATGGGAAACACTATTTGGGTTTTGTTTCCAGGTCCAGAGACCATGCATGGGAACCCATTCTTAACTGTTTTTAAAGTGTGTTGAGTGAGTTCTCTGCCATCTTGTCATGATTTCTCCCTAAAATGCTTTGAATTGTACACTTGGGAATTCAAGGAATGCACTGTTGGATGGCAAGATTACAAGAAGGTGTGTGAACAAAAAAAGACATTGGAATGAAATTTATATGAAACTTTAATCTTGCATGCTGCAGATTAGAGCAGTCAAAGTTTGCAGTTTCATTTTAAAGTCATAAAATCAAGTTTTAAATGGAAATATTTTGACACTTAAAAGTTTTATTCTTGCTGTCAATACTTCTTAGGTGGAATACAAAACTTTTGACTCTGTAGTTTTTCCAACACAGTAACGACACATCACCAGAAATGCTTGGCACAATGAAAAGACCCTACAAGTATAACTTGTTACGGGTTCCATTAACAAGCAAGTACATGTATGATAAACAAATTACACTGGGAGAACAAGGAGAAATTAAGGTGATTTTGTTAATATTCATTGGCATAGCATAGATGTCTTAAATAATACAACTTCTGAGATATCCTTTATTCTGATACATAAAAACAATTACCTGTTTCCAGTCATGTGACTTCATTTGTGAAGTATTTGAGAAAAATGGTTGTGGACTCCAGCCGAATTCTGCTGGCACACGCACAGAAAGAGCGCGTTCATCAGCCACTTTTATGTCTCTCTTGGACAGTGTGTACTTGGCAGGTGGAAGACTTTCAGATCTTTTACCCTTTGACTTTCTCCTCTTCTTTGGTGGTTCAGCTGCTTGTTGTTCCTCACAAACTGTAGATCAATTGAGTAATTATCAGGGTTCAAAATATTGTTCTTAAAATATGCCCTAAATTTGTGGGCTGTTTTTCCATAGCTCAAAATTTTTGCTGGCTGTTTTCATGATCAAGCAGTAAAGTTATTTCATATATAATACTATTGTTAACTAACCATTTCTCGCCGATGTGAAAAAAAATTGCTATTCAGAAGAAAAAATATTAGTTTAACAAGCACAATTGACTTAGTGAAAATAACAATTTCTTAAACTGTATTGTGGAAATGGAATTGCCAGCAAGATCCAATGGCTATTTTAATTTGAACCTTGATTATTTCCAGTTTATATGTACATTGTAATTTGGTAACATTAGGCCAAGTAAAAAAAAAAAATTGGTTAGCGTCCTCTTTTCAGAAGTTTTATGGTCGGGAGGGAGGTTTTTTTTTTTACTTGAAAGTTTTGATGCTAAATTTGCAATAAAATATAACCCTGCTTATTGTCGTTATTGCATCCAAGTACATTCATTTGATTTACAGTCCGGTCATATTAAAGGTTTGTTTATTTTTCGTCTTTATTAAGGCATGGAGGGAATCAGCGTGATGTATTTAATGGTACTTTTACTATAGTTTGTTTGAAGACTACAAAATTCTATCGGATTGGGTCAGTTTTGGGAAAACTAATTCAAAATTCTACCAAGTTTTGCAGTTTCAAAATAGTAGTAAAACATTTTTAAAGAAAAACTATGAAAACAAAAAATAAAAAAATTTGAGTCGGGCGCTTTTTCAATGGTCGGGCAGGGACGCTAACCAATTTTTTTTTTTTTACTTGGCCTTATTGCAGTACTTAGAGCAATTTGGGTTTTCATACTTTGATGAAAATGACTATGTAGCTGTTTGGGTCAAACTAACTGCCCTCAAGAACAGATTGGCTGTATATCTAAGGTAGCCATACAGTAGGTACAAACATGTAATGTAATTATGATATCATTTTACTTACTGGTTTCTTTACTGCGACCTAGTTCAGCTTCAGATTTCCTTACTTTTGAGGAGTCTGTTTTACCAGTGATTAAGTCATGAACATTTTTTACACAGTTCTTCAGGGTATGCATTGGATCTGGAAATGCCTGCTCTGGCCTGTTGTGGTCTGGCAGAAGCATGAAGCTGTATCTACCATGGCATCCAGTTGCCTTTGCAATATCAGCTTTCTTAGCTTTGGTGTTTGCAGAATCATAAGCTTTGTGTTTAGCAGTTAGTTCTTCTTGGTCATGAGATTCAGGAGCTGGTCTATGTTCCTCCTTCAGATCAGGAAAGTTTGTACAGTCTTTCCTCAAGTCAGAGCTAGCGGGAAGAAACTGTCGATTTCCGATATAGACTGTCTTGTCCAATGTCTTGCAATATCGCCCTGGAACAAAGGCATTAAAAGAAAATCAAGACTTTATTCCAGTAACATAGAATGCTGGTTATATTTTCTATTAAAGACTCTGCATTGATTAAAAGTTTTTCACAAGAGTTTGCACTAATATACTAAATACCAAATGAATGTTTTTTTAACTTTCACTGAAGCCTTCATCAGGCTGAATGAGGAAGAATGTATCCAACGCAATTCTATAAAAAAAAATCTTGTGTTTCTTATCATGTGCAGTTTGAAAAACATGACCATAACATAACTATTGTAAATACAACTAAATAATGAAATAGGTACCTCTAAAATCACACCACATGCAGCCTTGGAGAGCACCAGAACCACTTGCACAGAAAATCTTGTTCAAGCCAGGATAATCAAGAACATAATTCAGAAGTTTCACCTTGAAATCAAATGGTGCTTGGTTATATGCATCAAACATGTTTGAGCCTGATAACTCAAGGAGCTCATCAACAACAACCTCAAGGTAAGGGTGAACATTCTTTGGTTCTCTCTTGCCATTGGAGGGCATGATTCCAACCTTGCAACCAATTAACAAAAATCAATGACAATTGCAATTAATTGGTGCACAACCATACGACTACAAATATAAGACAACCTTCTTTTCTACAGTAGCCATAATTGCATAGTCAATCCCCCCCACCCTCCATGAAAGAAAATGAACTAGACTGACATCCTTGTGATCAATTCGTGCCTGGGCTGGCATTGTTCATATAGTAAGGTTCAGCGAACATTGGCAAATTCGAAGGTGCCCAACAACTCATTTGAAGTTCCTTCAACAAGATGTTCATCTGTTGTTTCTTCTTCATTTCTTGTCTAGATTATAACAATTATTTGTTACTGAAACACTTATCAGTTCCTTTAAAATCATCTATACTTGAAACAATTTTCAATTCCTTATCCTTCCTTATAATTATATGTAATATATGTTGTGTACATTTTTTCATTATTTTTCGAACCAGTACATTTTATTGAACTAGTACAAATTTTCCTCAATTTTGAATGAAGTTTATAGGAAAAATTCTACTTTCCCACCCCCCTGTTTCTGGTAATTCTCTCCCTATTGCTCCCTTTAACCCCCTTTCTCCCCATGTACTGAATTCTACTTCTACATTGTGCATTAGCTACTCCTCATAAGCTATTCTATTTTTTAAAAAAATAAATCTACTAACCTGTTGTCCACACTGGAATATGAATCCATGACTTGTTGCAAACTCTCATGATTTTTGTCTTGTAAATTTTCAGAATTTACTATAATTGTATTAATTATTAGCCTACAAAACTGAAGTGTTGTCCTACTTTTTGTCATTTGTAGGCCCTAATTGCACCCTGAACATAACCATAACCACTTCAAGTGTTAACAAAATACCACGCTTAAATATTTGAAACGTGGATGGGTTAAAAAAAAATTGAACCACAGGGCTCAAAGTTCGTCATTTTTTTCGGGTGCATTGTTGCAACTAGTTTTCAAAATTTAGGCACATTTCCAAAATTTTAGGCGCACAGGTTGAAATGTTAGGAGCGAAGCTGGACGTAAAAAGCACTTAACCTCTGGCCCCTCCATGCTTATTCTGATCACGTCTTAAGTTATGATAATGCTGAGGCTACACCGTTCATCAGACAGAGAAACAAATAAATCACCCACAAAAGCAGGCAAAAAAGTTTCATAAAACCAAATGAGATAAAGCAAAAAAAGAACTTTTTTATTTAGAACTTGGAGAAAGGACCACAGTGATTCACTGTCAATTTCAGTTATTTAATCCTCCAAGAACAGAGGAAACCTGCTGCGATTTTCAGTCGCACATCATCATTTACGTCTAGGTGCAGCTGTGCGACTAACTTCAATTTTTTAGGCGCATTTTTAAAAAGTTAGTCACATTTGCGACCAATTGGTCGTTAACTTTGAGCCCTGAACCAGTGCAATTCCAAATTGTACCAAAGGGTATATTGGACTACAGGATATAAAACAATTAAATCTAATAATAAGGTTCCCCCATATGTGATTTTTTAAAGGAAAACCTTCTTCAGCACTACAAACACCACCAAAATCACCGCCACCATCAGCACCGCCAACACCACCATCTTCTGCCGAGCAGTTGCCCCAAAAGAAACCAAAGGTTGTCAAGAAAAAAACACATCCACAATCAAAACAAACAACGCCTTCATCAGCACTGCCAACACCACCATCTTCTGCTGAGCAGCCGCCCCAAAAGAAACCAAAGGTTGTCAAGGAAAAAACACATCCACAATCAAAACAAACAACGCCTTCATCAGCACTGCCAACACCACCATCTTCTACCCAGCAGCCACCCCAAAAGGAACCAAAGGTTGTCCAGAAAAAAACACATCCACAATCAAAACAAACAACGCCTTCAACACCATCTTCTGTCTGGCAGCCACCCCAAAACACCAAACAAGGCAACTGGAAAGGCTATGTTGTTGTGGCTGAAGATGAGTCTTTGAAGAAAGATATCTTCAAAGAAACCGTAACAGTTGGCAAACGCCAACGAAAAAAAGTACAATTAAGCGAGTTTGAGACAGAATAATTTAATTAAATGATCAAGTATGGACATTACAAATAGTTTTTATTGAAAAGAAATTGTTTTGCACCTAAGTATTGTATTACAAGTTTAAAAATATTTTGAATCTTTCATAGTTCAACTTGAGCTAGGAGAAATCATTTAGAACAGTTACAAGGTAAGAAAGTTTCTACTTACACATTTAGTATTTGTCTTTTTATAAGTATTTTTTAAATTACTTAACTAAAGAGATGACAGATTTTTAATATAATTACCATAATTTGATTTATTTTGTTGATGAAAGGTTAATCTATTGTTATAATATATGAAAGGATATTTGGTGGTGTCTGGATCATGGAGATGAAGAATATTTGAGGAAAGATATATTTAGAGACACTATAGAAATTATTTTGCACCTAAGTATTGTATTACAAGTTTAAAAGTATTTTAAATCTTTCATAGTTCAACTTGAGCTAGGAGAAATCATTTAGAACAGTTACAAGGTAAGAAAGTTTCAGTATTTGTCTTTTTATAAGTATTTTTCTAATCATTTTAAAAATAGAGGTCATGATAGATTTTTAATACAATTAATTGGATATATTATATTTTTGATGAAATGTTACATCTACTATATATACCCTGCGAGCAAAGATCTTCATTGGGACATGAGAGATCTCTGCCCACAGGGTACATCTACTATTATACAAAAGGGAAAATTATTTTAAAGAGTAAAAAGAGGTGATTTATTATCTAGAAGTTTTATATAGAATAAACATTTTCTACCTACGGATTTATATGCCAGAATTGAAGGTAATTTAATAGGTGTTTAATTAAAAGAATGTAATGGACTAATCAGCTTGGTCCAAGGACTGTCACTGTTTCAAATTGTAAGATGACACAGAAATATAAACTTTACTATTTTATAAACCTGTGTACATGCACATTTATAGTTATGATATTAATTATCATCTTATATGTATAATACATAGCATCGAAAACAAGTGTCAACATTGCTGTTCCATGCAAAGGGAGGCAACATATTAGGCCCAACAATGTTGTGTCCGTTTGCCTAGTCCTTTAGGTTTGTGATACAAACAAATAATAGCAAATATATAGCTTCTTTGAGGAACTTTGCATAAATACCACTCAAGACATGCTCATACTATTTCAAAAGGAATATTGCTCATCAAGGGGAAACCATGCCAGTAAGTATATAATATGGTACAGTCCCAAATTCCTGATGAAATAGCTATGAAATTAAAGAGAACCCATTTCATAAGTATTTCATCCTTAAGTCCTATGAAATAGCTATGAAAGAGAGCCAATGTCATTTCATAGGTGTTTGTCCTATGAAATGGCTATGAAAGAAACCATTTCATAGCTTAGGTACTCCTAAAGTTCTATGAAATAGCTATGAAAGGGGAAACCATTTCATAGGTGTAGAGTTCTAAAAAGAAGCTATGAAGTTTCCATATAAAGCTATGAACAATTCATAGATAATACATATTTGAAGTCTGCTATGAATATTTCATATGTCTGCAAAGCGATAAATGTTTTGATATGAAAACTTCATACCTTTTCAGAGTTTCATAGGATTTTCCATCAGTTGAAAGTTGGTTATTTCATAGTGTTTTCGGTATGAACTCCATATGAAAGGGAAACCATTTCATATACTGGAAACATGTGAAATTCCTATGAAAATGTTATGAACTATCTATGAAATCCCTATGAAAATTTTATGAAATGTTCATGACCATTTCATAGAGGTTCCGCCTAGTAGTGTCTCATGGGCAAGGTTTGAAGATTGTATAAAAAGATTTTGATGCAAGCTGCAGTTGTGACAAGTTTTTGTTAAGCAGCGGCTGACGAAGGAACTTGTATTTTCCTTGTTTTATGCCAAAACTATTGCTGCATGATAGAAAAGAAGTTACATAAGTTGGCCAGTATTGTAGCTTTTGAATAAAAAATTAAAGAAAAATTTGGTCTTAAAAAATTTATGTCATAAAAAGTGATAAAAAGGACTTAAGTTTTGTGAGTTGTTAGCTGCAGGAACCCTTTTAGGTAATTGTATAAAGAAAAATAAGTATTAACCAGACTTGAAGAGATTCCTTTTATTTCCTGAAGTTTTATTTTTTTTTATTCATCAATGATCCTGGAAATTATACCAAAATGCATGTAGCAAACAATGCTTAAACATATGTAAAATCTATGACAACTTACTGTACCAGATATATTTAATTTCATAATTTCTTTGCAAGAAAATTTATTTTACAGTCACTGAAGTCATTCTGATGGAAGGAATGGGAGAAACATTTTTAAAACTTGAAGCATCATGCGACCTGCATGCAACAAGTAACTTACAATGTGTCTGAGTGATTCACAACAGGTAAAAGTTTTCCAACTGTATTGAATACCATGGTGTGTGATTCTAGAAGATCAATTATTGAAACTGGACCTACTGGAACCCCTACTGGCAAGTAGAAATACATGTACAAAATGAGTATCAAGGGTTAATTTTCTGACAAAGTTGTTCTCTAGCTGGGGTTTTAAATCCTGCACACTTCCTTTTGTTTACTATCTCATGGATAACACGTACAAAATACTTGTAACAGCAATTCACCCACTGGATTGCAGTACATGTAAATGCAACTGATATGCGACAAAATTTACCTGAACTGGTCTTGCAATTATCTTCAATTTGTTTTGTTACCAGTGGTATTGTCAGGCAAATTAAAATATACATTATGG
>JAOBYH010089992.1:0-11487 GCA_025403525.1 Umimayanthus kanabou | reverse complement strand
ACAGAATACCACCGAGGAGGGATAACCCAGTAACAGGGCGTCTCTTGCTGTATTATTTTTATTTCAGATCCATGGTTATTTCATGCTTTGTGTTGAATATCTTTAAAACTTGTAGAGTTCAGCCACCAGTTTGTAGATCAGCACATTTTAGCTAAAACTTTGTTTGGGCCCTGGGTTTTTAATACAATTTCCATTGATTTACAGATCATGGTCGATAACATCAATTTTTATAAGTGGGTTTCGATTTACAACCAAATTGTAACTACAGTACTAGTAGAGTGCTAGTACACGTTGAGATTGTTCACTTGGATTCAAGTAAAAAACAATCACAGACCCTTGTTTTTTTCCTAAATATAGTGCACATTTGATCAATCCGATTGAAAAAGACGTTAATAAAATTATAAAGATATTATTATTATAAAAAATTATTAAAGGTGCTACCATACAGGGTAAAGGTATGTCAAAAAGAACAAATGGCTGAACTCTGAAGTCCTCAAACAAAGCACAAATCTGGAACTCTTCAATTTTCCTCTGTTTGCTTCCTGTTTTTTTGCCATCAACTTCATTCAGTAGCAACACTCGCCACAATCTGCTGCATCTGTAACCACAGGTATCGACTGTTGTTTGCTGCAAAGGCTAGCTTCCAACAAGTTTTCTATACAGCAACAACTAAACTTTAGCAAAACAAAAAAAACTTCTATGCACATTTATTTTCTGTTTGCCTTTGAAACAAGAAATTATAGTCGTTGTTTTATCTCATGATTTGTATGAGCAACAGAGAGGGGGGAAGTAAAATTTTTTTGTTTGAAAACAGTTTCTTTGGAATTTCCGTAGTGATTATATTTGCAAAGCTATTTTTGCAAACACCAGTAACGCCGTTTGACAAAGCTTCAATTATTTATACAGAACGTTGTAAATAGATTGCACTGTTATCAAGAAATAACTGCAGTTTCAATACAATGGGGTTCATAAAAATATCAACACCGGAAAATCGAGAACGATCAAATCTTCTACCTCGCGCGCGTCACATGTACAAAATAAGCCTTGATTCAAACCACTGCTTTCTGAAAAACTTACAAAGCAAATCAGTGAACTTAAGGCAACAATTTGTCCACTGCCTGCAAAGTTAAACTAAGCGAAGTACCCCCACTTCTCACTAAAATCAAATGAATGAACTTTGTGTGGCATAAAAATCTGCAGTTTGAGAGTCGAGTTCACAGCCAAGAAGATTCACAATCACGCTCAAATATAAAGACAGAATAGTCCGAAGAGGCCAGAGGCTTGACAGGAGAAACTCGATCTACAAGTCTGATATAGTTACTGTAGCTCGGAGCTTGACTGTGTTTTGTGATACGGAGAAAGCAAAAAAACTGCTTTGAAGTATAAAGTCAATTCATGGAAAACTTCAGTGAAAATGGCAAAACACCAAAGACCTAGCAAACTAACTACAAGAAAGAATGTTTAACAGACAGGATACTCCTTTTGGCCCAGTTTTCGAGCCGAAAGTCATGACAGAGCAAGAACCAATTGCAATATATTGCACAGGAGCCACGAAAATTGTCGGCTTGCCTTTGACTTTTTTGTACCGCGAATCGATAAAATTTCAAATCGGAGCAGCGCACGCTTGGGAATGTCCACAAGGGTAAATTATCGAGCCCGAACTCGCACCAACCGCCAGTTTTGTCAAACAACTCAATAAAGAGGTGAAATAGCGAGATTATAAGAGCCCCAAAGCTAGAGAGCATGAGTTTATTTACTATTTTTCCAAACAATACATTCGACCATTTGAAACACTTTGAGCTTACCGCGAGTGGTCAAAGCGGAGGGGCAGGTTGGCAAACTAGACAAGCGAAGTGCTACTAACGAGTGTAGCGGCTTGAAAACTCTTGTTCTCAAAAGAATCTAAAAGCATTATAAACACAATGCGGCACTAGAAAGCGGGCATTGAAGGAAGTTCGTAAACCTACCTCTGAATTCTCGGCTTCTTTTTTTATTAGATCGCTCTTGAGGTCGTTGACGAGGTCTACAGCGGTACCGCTTTCCGAATTCGCATCGTCTTCTTGTTTGTATTCTTTCACTTCATCATCTGCGCCGTAATCGTCCGCAGCAGAGTTGGGTATTTGAGGCATTGTAGCCTCGTAAAAAACGAAATTATTATCAGAGTTTGCTGGCTTGCTTTTTCTCCCCTCTACTTTGTTGTTCGGTTTTCGGAGACAGAATGTAGCTTTTGGCGGTACCCAGGGCCACATCAAAGGGAGCCGCTCATTTGATTGACAAGTTATTAATCACCCGATCAACATTCGGCGGTGCCCTTTGATGTGGTTTATAAGCCATCTCCAGCAATCAACCAATGAGAGCGCAGCGCAGGTGCTCCAAACCAGTACGTCACACAAAGCTTTATTTCCGAATTCTTCAGTCTTGCAGCCCCCGCGAGCGATGTTGCTCAAGTGCCAGTGATGAGGCACGTCAACTTGGAGTCGATGGGTGAACTTCAGCGAATATCAAGGCTAACTTTGCAGCCAGCTGTGTCTCGGATAAACACTTCAGATGGAAACAAAATACTTACCACCTCTGCCGTGATTTGATTTGATCAAGACAAGAGTGAGAGACTGGGCCGGCCGGAGCCGCCTGTAGATCACGCTATTAAAAATCTTTCCATCAAAGAAGCTGTCGAATATTTATTACGCATTTAACTTTTATTACAGTACGATATTTTTAGAGTTACCCGATTCCCGGACTTATTCCATTGTATATTTAACCTCCTGGTTGTGTTAGGGGCGAGATAGAGGGGAATATTGGATTGTATCCACCGTATCCACCATGTGTACGTGACCCAGAAGGCGAAGTTCTCGCCGTAACGACCCCAGGTTAAGCTTTTAAAAAATTCGGAACGCAACCCCAAAATGTTCACTTGTTAATCGAACCGGAACTAAAAGCCACTCGCGCTTTTCAAATTCAGACTAGCGATCGGACAGAACTGTAGGTAAATAAATTAGAAAAAAATGGAAATCGTCCAGTCATTGAGTCAAACGAGGAAACAATATGGGAAGTAAGTTTTTAAAAAATAAAACACGATAGACATACGTTTTTGTTATGTTACCTCACAACAAAAACATAACCACGCATTGTTTAGGGGATAATTTAGTAGTTTTATGATAAAGAAGTTTTCCTGTTGGCCTTGAATTTGATAGTTAGAATTTCGAAGGCGTGGCAAACGAAGTTCAAGATTTCCTTCACTTCCTGAAGTCAAGAATTGAATAGGCGACACCCCATGTTCGAAGCACGTACACCCAATTGCGCTTTATAAATTATGGTCACAATGTCGCGCGCCGAGCGTGATGAGAAAATGTTTGATAGCGTGTTCTGTAGAAGTTGTGTTCTTTTATGCTTTATACTGCTACTGCTGCTTAAATGTTAGCGGTTCTAGCATTTTTAAAATTAATTTTAATATTAAAAACGACTACAAGTTCAAGTTTGGATTTTGTACTCATTTGGCCTTTTGAAAAACATGAAATCAATAGATCAATGACTGGATTAGCATATAAGTGAGCGCTATCGTACGTTGGGCAGCCAACAGCTGAGAGGCGAATAAGAAAAATTAATGTAGATGCAGCAATGAAGCTCAGGTTGGACAGACACAAAAGCCTTCATTTCAAGAAGATACTACTCAAAACTTGGTTTTTTTACAATTGTGACAAATCATTCTGCACGATAATAAATTAAGGTTGAGCTGCTATACTTTTCCCTTCACTTTTAAAATATAAAGAGCAGATCGAATTGTCCGAACCCGTTTTATGCATTCAACAAAGCTTGAAGTTTACATTACAAAAACATAAGCTTTTATTTCAGGACACGGTGAGGCAAAGGCAAGCGAGCCGGCCTGGAGTTAAACCAATAAAGTGAGGTCATCTGCACCAATTAAATGTCATCTTTGGGGCAACTTCTTAAGAAAAGTTGACACATCAAAGGCGCCGACAACTCAGCCAAATTGTACAGTCGGCGTTATTAAAACCGTTTGAAGGCAAGAAACGAGCGACGAGAAAAACCGCGAGCACATTTGGAGATCAGTCCGTTTTATCTCCCGAATTTACAAGCTTTTTCAGTAGGAGTACAGAGGTGAAAAACTTTAATAGTGTATTCAAATTGAGAGTCCGGTTATGGTTTTCTTCGATTGATCTGTATGCTTAGCAGTTCCAAGCAAGTCTTATTTTTCTGACACTCCAAGTTTAATGCAGAGTCAGTTACTATCTTGTACTGTTGAGACTGTGTTTTCTATCGATTTGGCTGATAACTCTGACGTTTGATATGGATTTTTTCTTCAGGAAAAAGAATTTAAAAACCGTACTGAGTGTGCACTTCTCTCTTCTTTTTGTACCAGAAATTTCTCGCACGTGCAAGCTTCGTCTGGCTGGTTTCACTGGCCTTTTGCCTCGAACACCTGTACGTTAATTTGGGGCGGAAACACCAAAGCTCAAAAGAATCTAAATCGTATCAGTTGAGATTGAAGTAAAAAAAAAAAAGAGGACCTGGAACTACGGCTACAAATTTTTAGGCCATAGGTCAAAGTTCAAAATAGTGAAAACTCCCAGATGCAATGAACAGCGGCAAGCAACTGTTGCATGTTGCGGCAAGCAACAAACTGCGCGGCCCCAGCGCGTCGCGTGGCCGGAGCGGCATCAAAGGACTCCAAAGCCGACAGGGGCAGCCGAGTTATTTCGGTATGGACCTTCGTATTACGAGCATAAGCAACTGAAACTTGCTACTGTGCAATTACTATAGGTTTAAACAAGCGTTCACTATGTAGTGTGTATCCAGTTTTCTGTCACATTGCATGGATCGGTCCCTTGTTCGTTTCTATGTGCAAGAAATTTTAAAACAGCCCTCGTTTCCAGGCCTGCTCTTGCTGGGTGTGTTCGCCATGTGCGAAGGCACGTGCCAGCAATCGATCGATCCCGTATGTAAGTAAAACCTTAAAATACCTCACTAGGATCCTATTAGACTGAAAAGTGTTCACACTCCAAGATTTGCCGAAAATGGCTCCAGGTGCAGCAATTAGGTTGTTTTATAGACATAAAAATATCGTCAAATCCTCCATTTTAAAAACTGAAGCCCTGGGCTTATATAAGTTCGTGGTTTTTCGGTAGGCTTATAAACGGAGGGGAGGGGGGGTGGGGTTATATGTGGTATAAATGAAACGTTTCGGAACAAGCAGATACTGTATGAAAAATACTAAAACTATCATATGCCATGACATATACTATACATGGTTTAAATTATTGTTCCAACTACTCCTCTAACCTCCGTAACTTGTCGATTAAAAAAAATATATAAGGAAACCAAGAAAAATAAATAGAAAGCTAGGGGCTTATAATTGGAAAACATTAGATGGGTCTATATATTAGGGGTTTACATCCGGGAGGCTTATAACTGGAATTTTCTTTTTGTTAGCAAGTAGAGGGTCTTTTAGATACAACCGGGGGGGGGGGCTTTTAACCTTGGGTCGGTTTTAATATCAGGATACGTTCTAATGAGGCTTATTGAACTCGCTGCCTCTACTAAGTTTGAACACGTTTTTTAACTTATGGATAATTTCCAAGTGCCTGACACCGTTGTGTTTTATATGGGGCTTATAACCGGGGGGGCTTTACCGTGGGGTTTTACGGGAATACGGTCTGATGAGGCTTATAAACTCGCCGCTCCTTTTCCAAGTTTTTTTAGCACGATTTTTTACTATCTGCAAGTTTTCCCTCGCTCCATATTAAAGCTCACATTTGATGCCGAATATCTTATTATAGGAAATTGACGGTCCTATAGTAATTAGTGTAATTTAAATTCACACGACTTATTTTAACGCGAATGAAGAGGGAAATCGCATAAAAAGAAAATTAACGCGAATGAGGGGCTAAAATTTTAAGAATTAGGGAAATTAACGCGATCTAGTTGCCAAATTAAATGGGAACAAATTTATTTCAACCTTGAAATGAGCTTGTAACATCATGGAAGCGCAAAAAATGGCCAAAATTACTACACATGTTTAGAGTAAAAAAACGTGTTAATTGAAGCTGATTACTGGTTTGTGGTGATTTCAATTGAAATTAGTGTTCCCTAAATTAAGGCTCAATTTTATATATTAAACGTTAAAGTAAATTTACACGGCTTTGATTTTGTGAAACGTTAATTTCCTATAGGTATATCTGTCTAGTACTGACCTCACACCCTTGTGGTTCCATGAACGACACCCGGCGAACAACGAAATACCAGCTAGGAAAGAATGCTTATATGACAGAAAAAATGAAAGTTCCTGCATGCTGCAATTACATTGGGATTTAGTTTTTATATAAAAAGGCCTGAAAGAGAAAGAAACAAAAAACTCAAAGAGAAGTTATTATTATTGTTATAATTATCATATTATTAATATTAGTAGTAGTAATATTATTATTGCTTTATCAATGTTATTATTATTATATTATACGTACTACCATTAAATATATTATTGCTGTATTACCATTAGTAATGCTAAGTTAAATTACCAAATTACTAAATTATGTTGCTCATTGTTGCTGTTATTCTTATTCCTATTATAATTATTATTCTTATTCTTATTATTGCTATTTATAATACTATTATTAGTAATTATATTGCTACATTATTATTGTTGTTGTTATTATTATTATTATTATTATTATTATTGTTGTTAGTAGTAGTAGTATTACTGCTATTGATATTTGTCTTTTTTGTCCTTATCCTTATTCTCCACTTAGTCTTATCCTTATTCTTATCATCATTATCTCTATGTCAAGGAAACCTACCCTGTAGAACTGATCTGTACTCACGGCTGCACTCAATCGCAATGCAACATGGATATGTTGAATCGCAGCACCAGTTTGATTTCCAGTGTAATTATCAGATATCAGTCCAATCTACCGAACGGACCTCCTGGATGAATTAATAGTTCCGCAAAGTCACCAAATAGTTCATTTATATTGTCGGCAGGCAAAGTACGAGAATTGAACATAAGTGATTTGCAGCAATGGAAGCTCTTCAGCCGGCCTCCGATACTTTGCAAGCCATGATCATAAGTGATACACAAAATGCATTTAGATAAAGCAATTCAATTAAAAATATATCGCGTTCTTTGGCAAATTTAAAATTTGACGAATCATTAGAAGATTAGATTGGTTCCGTGCATGTTTCACTCTAAGATTCCCAAAGTATTTTATCTAAAGTTTACTGAATAACGCATTAAAAATTGTTTTCCCAAAATCAGATTCAAAGTAGAGAAGAACAATTTTAAAAAAAATGTTACAGGTAAATGAATGTGAGTAAGTCCATCGAGAGTTTTCATTCGATGTTGCGTGGAGCAAAACTGAAATACGGCAAGTTTGCTTTGACAAGCCTTCCAATTGTTTAAAAAAAAAGAACTCGCGTGCAAGTTATGGTTAATTTAACGAGAAGACATGTGATGATCAAGTGACGAGGCTTCACCGTTCTAATATACAGCACAACATAACATAATGACAATATTTCCACATCCCACCTCGGAAACAAGGCTTTTTCGCTCGACTTGGTAGACAGGCAAGTGAACATTTCCTGATTGCCGCTATCGGCGCCCCCGGCTGCAACTGATATTACTGAGCTTGCCGTGCATTTGCAGGCCTGCTCTGTGACCCTAAGTCGCCTTGAAAGTCGCGCAAAGTTGCCTTAAGTCTCGGAAAGTCCCCTCAAGTCGCACTAATTTGCCTTAAGTCGCACAAAGTTGTCCTTAAGTCGCGCAAAGTTGTCACAAAGTTTGCAATGACTTTCAGGTTGATTTTTCTAAAATTGCATTAAGTCGCACAAAGTTGTCCTTAAGTCGCACAAAGTTGTCCTTAAGCCGCACAAAGGTGTCCTTAAGTCACACAAAGTTTAAAATTATTTTCAGGTTGATTTTTCTAAAATTGTTTTAAGTCGCAAAAAGTTGCCTTAGGTCGCACAAAAATCGCACTGATTTTCAGGTTGTTTTTCCTAAAATCGCCTTGGGCCGCTCAAAGTTGCCTTACGCCGCATCAAGTTAGGGCGACTTTGGGTCCCATGCAGAGTAGGCCAATTTGCAAGGTTGTTAGCTGTACCTACCAGCAACATCACAGACCGAAGGGCAGCTGGATACTAAAAATGTTATGTTCCATTTTATGGTCCAGCAAGAAAGCCAATCATTTTCGTCACTTCCAAAACCTGAATGCCTTAAAATCGAGTCGTATTTAACATTTTAAGGCCTGAAAAACGTCTTACATCGATCGAAAAAAAAAATAGCAAATTTCAGGTCATTAAAACTATTCGGAGGCAAGCAACTTTTCAGGACAACTGACTCACGACCCTGAACAACACTCGGAGTTTCAAAATATGGTTTCGCGATGCAGGTTTTCTAAGCAAAGCCATCCAAAACGCCACACGTTTTTCGGCTTTTTGTAAGAACAAACTTTATGAGAACACTAAGACTTGAATTTTGCCCAACTTCAAGAACAGGTTTTGAATAATTTCACGATCCAGCTCTGTCTCAGAATTTTTCAGTCAGTTGGAACAGTTACTTTATGAATAAAAATAAGAACAATTAAAGAACAATTAAAATTGTTTTTCTTTAAAACGCGTCTATTGCATCAAACTTGGCCGCCATGTTTCTTATCATTCTACCCATAGTTAGTATAACTATGTTCTACCGAATATATCACAACTTCAGACGACTCGCTTGCTTGTATTGAGGTGCGGCCGTGAAAGAAAGACCTGCTTGTAAAATTATAAATTATATGCAGGCGATTGGAACGTAAAAACTGTATGGCATCAAATGTATAACAAAACTGGTTTGTAGATAAGAGATTGGTCAAATGTAGCTGTACGGCATGTTTTAGAAGCTTGGAGCCTTGTGGGATATGAAAATTACTGCGGTACAAAATCCGTGCATGCTTTACGAAGCCTCCCGTTTTCTTGTAAATTGATGCAAATGGAAAAAAGAAAAGATAAGAAAAGAAAAGCTCTTGTTCTTGTTGATATCTGAATGACCAATCAAGAACAGTACACGTAGCAAGAAAAGAAAAGTGGATAAAACCGCATCAGTCACTACTAGACAAAGTTAACTTCAGTAGTTCTACCGCCCCCACCGCCCACTTCGAACAGGTCCCTGTCATAGTTTGAATGGGAGTACCCCCCTGAATTGGGGGAGGGGTAATAGAGGGTAGATTCTAAGGGAATGAGCGATAGTCAATATTGGGGGGGGGGGGGGATGAGTTTTCGGCACGAATTATTTATGACAGCGGTTTTATTTTTTCGCTTTTTCCAGATTCCAGCACTAGAATTTCATTTTCAACTGCAAGACTTCACGGAAAAGTTTTATCGAAGTTACATGCGGTGAAGAAAACTTTATTTGCTAAATTACGTATATAACGCGTACGGTCGGTGACAGAAAAAGGGTCACACAAAAATGGCCACATTAAACTTCAAAATATAGGAAGAGCTTTACTCAATGTAGAGAGAAGTCTGACCTAATATTCGATCATATTTCGTTGTTCATGTCATTCATGTTTTAGAATTTTGTCTCGTTAACCCTTATTCTCTCAAGTATGTAATTAAATGATAGAGACCCCGTGTCTCATACACTCCTTAGGAGTTCTTTAATCCCCCCAGCCTGGCATAGTCCCTTCAACAAGTGTAAGTGCATAGCAGCTTGAGTCGCTTCACGCGGCTTCTTTTGCTCCCCTCATATCTGAACAGCTAACTACCTGTTCAGTAATTACCGTCTTCTCGAAAGAATTAAAAAATACCGCGCTCCGGACGGATTAACGCTGTGAAAAACCGCGCTCGATTGGGGACCGGACTTTTGTTTGTAACAATTCATGGAATGTATTAAAAAGAAAGATCGAGTAAAGAGCGATACTGATTTAAATAATCTGTTCTCGGGTATATACTTGGTTGTTGATCCAATGATCGTATGATTTCATAACAAAGCATAACGTGCATTGGACAATTACTTGCGTGCGGATTGCGTGGGTTATGAAATAATAAAGTTTATGAAGCGACCATCAAAACATCTAAAACTAGCTGCGCTTCATTTAATTTTCGCTAAGTATTCAAGTATTTTGAGTTGAAACTGATATTCAGCCTTATTTAAAGTTGTGATTTAACCCTTCATCTCTGCGTTCACAAACTCGCCCAAAATTATCATTACATTTACGATGTCTGGAAACTAAACCAGGCATGTCTGGAAGTTCGGGTTCCCATGTGTACTTGCGCATACAGTTTTCAATTTGCGCATGCAGTTTTCAATTTTAGGCGCACTGTACCAAAGTCTTAGACGCACTTCTGAAACTACAAATACTGTTCTCAGAGGCCAATATAACCACTTGTGAGCAAATTTAAATTCAAACTTACTGGAATGTTCTTGTACTTTGACAAAATACAAACATGTTGATCCGGTCCACTCTTTCGTAGACGTAGTGTAGTTTCCTTCCTTCAGACGAGTGTTGGTGAAGTCGAGAGTTTAGAAAAGGCGTGATTAAATCAACAAAGCGTAATCTACACTGGAAACTAAGTTGGGGACTGCGGTTTTGAAAAATTGAAAATGACTGCGCTTCATTTAAATTTCGCCAAGTACTCAAGAATTTGAGTTTGTAAATGAAAAAAGTCCAATTTCAATTTGTGATAAAGTGCTTACACCATCTTAATCGAGTAATCTCACAAATTATTCCTACGTGAGGATAGCTAACTTTCGAGTTGGGAACCGAGTTAGGAACCGAGTTGGGAACCGAGTTAGGAACCGAGTTAGGAACCGAGTTGGGAACCACCCACGCGCGCAAAGCAGTATGGGTTTCAGAGGTAGCCATTTTGTTGCAGTTGGAAATAATTAGAGTGTTCCCAACTCGGTTCCCAACTCGGTTCCTAACTCGGTTCCCAACTCGGTCATTACCAGGCACAATTTGTTGAACCAGTTTCAATCTCCTAAAGGCTGCGCGCCACCTAAAGTTTGAGTCGCGCACAGCTGAAACCTCTTAAGTGTTTGCAAAGGCCAATATGACAGTTTGTGAACAATTTGAATTTAGTGGAATGCTTTTCTTCTGCACTTCGACAGAATGAAAACACATCAATCGTATCTATTCTTTAAAGGAACAGTCTCCGTCGATCATTGTTGGAAATAACTAGTAAGCCTGTGAAGGTCTAAAGTCGCACTTCATCAACTGTATCTTGGCGAACCCCCAAAAGAATATTTTAGGCGCATTTCAAAAAATCTAGTTGCATATGCCACCAAATGTCGCTAACTTTGAGTCTTGCTCTAGGAAATCTCAATTAAGCACATACTCTCTCATTTCACCATTATAGCCATTTAACTGCGACAAATAAACATGATTAAACAACATAACAACAACAACAACAACAACAACAATAATAAAAACACTGAAGTTGCAGTCAGGCATGATTATGTGTAGAATTTAAAATGGTTTGACTCTGACTTATTAAAAGAAA
>JAOBYH010089991.1:0-18938 GCA_025403525.1 Umimayanthus kanabou | reverse complement strand
TTTGAATTTCGCGCTGTGAGCAACAAGTAAGAAATCGGTGAAGCGTAAAATCGGAGATGTTCACTCCACAAAGAACGAGATGTTAACTCGACAACGGCTGAATGACAATTGAACGTGTGAAGCCCCCAGGGCCACCCTTTTTATACCGGAACTTCGTGTCTAAGACAAAACGATGTGCATGGTCACGGTTTGCTCAACATGAACCAAAGCAGCTTTGTTCACTCCGTTTGATATTGTTGATGAGTTATAATCAAATGCAGCTGCTTATTTTAACAAAGCAAATCGTTTGGGTAGAAGTATAATCATGCAGTCTGCTCCGACGAAGGGCTAACGCTCGAAACGTCAGCTACACACCAAATCGCACAAGTGATAAACATACCATATCAACCTTTGTTGATCAAACCCATATTCAGCTTACTCGCCAACACAGAAATTTTTTTCTCCAAAACTAGTCTTTCAGTATAATCATGTAGTCCAAGAGCTAGTAGTCACAACAAGAAGATAAATTTATTTCTTAACTGATGAAAACAGCAACAGAAATTCAAGAAAAAAACCTCGTTTCTGTTTAGTATGACTAACAAACTGTTTAGAAATAAAATGATTTTAAAAGGAAGTTTAAAAATCTGTTCTTGTTAACCACTCTTCAAACCGATGGTAAACAACAGAAATGACAACATGAAAAGAAGAAAACAAACCGGTTGAAAAGAAATGAACAAAGTGAACAGATATTACAATATACGTACAAGCAGTTAAAACAAATTTGTTTTATTATTTGTGATATTTGATACAATTACATTTAGAATAATTTACAGGTGAAGAGCCACTTTACTGTTTGGATACGCTAGAAATAAATCTTTATTATTATTATTATTATATTTTGTAACAAAGAAATTACAATTGTTACGTATGTTATTCTCCTGCAGAAAAACCAATTGACTTGGCATTTGCTATTGGCTCCCAGTCGGCAATTAACTATCAGAAAATGAAAGATATCGTCAAGAATCTTACAGAATCCTACGAAATCTCGCTATCCAAAACTCAAGTTGGCCTAGTTGAGTACAGTGGACCAGCGAACACCCGGGTACTCTTCAAAGAAAACTACAATAAAGATCAGTTTAAGATGTCTGTTGATAGTCAGCCTAGGCTCACTGGTGGAACGCTTATTGGAGCACTGAAAAAGGTAAGTTGGGTCACATATGTCTACAAAGTGTGTGCGAGTGTACAATGTACCAACGTACATTAAACGAGAAAACTTTTACGGAAAGATTTTAGCTCATTTTCTCTCTTTCATTCAAAGGTAAAGGAAGAACTTTTCGTTGTATTTGGAGGCGATCGGCCGTTCGCTGAAAATGTCCTGGTCATTCTTGTGGACAGCGCTCCCGATAAGCAATCGCCGGAGTTGAAAAAAATTGTACAACAGCTCAGAGAGAAACCAATAAAGGTGATTGTGATTGCGCTTGGTGGTCAGCCTGACAAACTGAAAGATATTGCTTCTGGAGATAATCTTGTTGTTATTCCCAACACGGACAAACCAACAAAGGAAATCGCGTCACTGCCGCTGTTGATCTTCGAAGGTACGCCGTGGTACTTCATAATTAGTAATTAAACAAGTTTAGATTGAGAAGAATGTGATTAGATACAGTGACACCGCAATAGAAGATACTCAATTGACCGTAACAAAATCATATGGCAATTGGTACATTTACCGATAATTCTTAGCACACGAATATCCTAAAATAGCTCCTAAAAACGCATAGAAGTTATGATAACTTTAAACCGTAACGGTGTTACTGTACATGGATTAACATCGCAAAAGAATGTGGCTTTTCTCTATGTCTACTGGTTGTGTTAGGCTTGAAGGTATTTGGTAAAATGTACATCTTGTACAGTTAAATGAAAAGGATCAGATTCGACAACTTACAATATTATAACAATTTATGTGATAACGTAGGAGTGCAACCATTGCAATTCATCATCTTTTAATTTAGGCCACTAGGTACCTTCTTAATCCTACCCGTATAATCGTCTTTCCTTTACTAAAGGACTAAGCTACATTTTGGAAAATTCGTCAAGTCCAAATTATCGTAAAATATCTAACGTGTATCTACCATCATAAAGCTATGTTAAATCACATTTGTGCTAAACAGCCAATTTGGTTATATCGGTTGAAGTATCACTTTTTTGGTCTGTTTGCCCTATAGAATATCGAAGCTGCGATGAAGCCCGCGCGGATGGGAACACAAAGGATGGACATTACATTATGCGGTTGAATGATCGTTGCAGAGATCCAATTCGTGTTTACTGTGTTGCCATGGATACGGAGAATCCCTCCGCATACATCACTCTAGAAGCTGGCGCAGAGAACAACTTTGCTGTCATACACGATAAGCGATTACGAGATCGTTTCCAATGTGACGGACCAACGATGTCTCAAACGTACGGCGAGAGTGGCACAACCACCTTTGATAAAGTGAAGCTAGACCTGAGAACACTGCGCATCATTGACGATGATTTTAAATTTTCTGAGACTACTGGCAGCAAGAAAATACCATACGGTACTGCCGGTGACTGCTACTCGCTGAACCAAGGGAATTGCCGTAAAGGAAAGTTTAAGGTGGACCTGACTGGCACGTTGCTTAGTGTACGACCCGATGTTGCGTGGCAACCGCAAGGGCTACCAAAAAGCATCCAAATTCAGGTAAAATAAGAGCTTTTACGTTAAATAGAATAGTGAAGAGCTAACATACGCTGTCTAATATAACCGATTAATCATCTGCCAAGTATCTCATAGCGAGCTGCCTCTTTTCTTACCTCGGAAATCCATGACGTTGGGGGGGGGAGGGGGGTGGAGAGAGAGAGAAAAAGAGAGGAGAGAAGAGGAGGGAAAAGGAAAAATGGAAGGGGACCCTTCTTTTCTCTCTTTTCCCCATCCCCTCCTTCTCTCTCTCTCTCTCTCCCTCTCTCTCTCTCTCTCTCTCTCTCTCTCTCTCTCGCTCTCCCAATGCCAACGTTTCCGAGGATGCTCTTACAGTCTTCCAAGAACTGTTTCTGCTGAATTGTTGGCTAATTGTATTTTTGTTGCTACTCTGATGTCTTCAGGAGTACAACAGAACCAGCGATGGGGTGATTGTCAGCGCCAAGTGTGGTGGATGGTGTTCAAGATGTCGTCCAGTAGATGGAATAGTTGTAACTCCAGTCTGCAAGCTTCCTGACGGTATGTTGGTCAGCGGTTTTGCCATGACTGTTGAAGCTTAATGACAACCCTGAATCGAAATAAGAAAAGCGTTGACAAGTATATTTTACAACTTTTAATCTTGATTTCATTAACATTTTATAGTAATTAAATAACATAAATTAGCAAAGACTGATATCAATTCTCAATGGATTTAACTTAATTCTCCCAGTAAAAATTGTTATAAGTAAGTTTGAATTAATGTAAAAGTAAAAGACACTTTATTTATTACGCCTTGTGACATATTGCTGAATTTACCTAAACTGTCTCTATAGTTTCCTTGTAAACAGGTTAGGAGAATATTGGTTTTTTTATTGTAGATAAATTGCTGTGTACCATAATTTGCTTCATACTCGTTACCAAACAACTTATTTTGTGTGGATAATGTAAGGCGAATTTACATACTGTTAAACTGACTGGGGTTAAAAAAAGGTTAAGGGTAACACAATTACATCTGTATGACGTTGTCTCCAACGTGGCCCTCACCACAACACTGGCACACATAACAATGATCATTAGTTTTGCAAACTAAACTCTCTGCATGATATATTTTTGCCAAATGTAGCTTGTCCTTATCCAATGGACGTTGTGATTGCACTGGATACCTGGAACGATGTATCGATCTCCGATTTTGATGACCAACTATATTTCCTTACGAGCCTCATTAATGCCTTCACCATCTCTGCGAACAAAACCCGAATTGGAGTCATATTGTACGCTACAGAACCTTCAGAGGTCATAGCACTGCCTCAATATAATGATACGAAGGCGCTGACAGCTGAGATAAGCAAACTGACAGCAAATGGAGGACCTGCTGGTAACAACCGAGTTAACAATATGATGATGATGGCGAAGGCGAGCTCTTGGAGATCTTCAGAGGTATTCCTTATCCCAACATTTACGAAAAGAAAAAAGAAAGCATTACAAAGACAATCCATTATCTAAATGTTAATGCTTGACCTTCATTACATTAATACAGGTTCTCGAGTTCTTCTCTTGATATAGCTGTCCCCTATGCAATGCCAAACTTTTCCCGAACTCTCACTTCAACCGCACCCCGAGACTTTTGAACCTTCTACCATCTTCTCTCCGTAGTAGTAAACTTGGAATTAAATTCAAATCATCCCTCACAACAACAACTTGCAAATCATCCCACACAACAACAACTTGCAACAACAACAACAACAACAACAACTGATTTGACACTCCTTGTAGTACATTTGGAAAAAAAGGACTGTCAGATTGGAATAAAAATCATGGATGGCCACCAGCTATTTAGAAATAGCAACAATTATTCATGCTAAATGGCTAGGTCAAGCGTAAATTTCTTGACAATTTCAGGTTCAAAGCAGAATACTTCAATACCTCAATAACATGAAAAGCTCTGAGAAAAAAGAAACAACAATCAAACAAACAAGAAATAAACAAAACAAACAAAAGAAAATACAGATGGTAAGGATGAAAGCTAAATGAGGAAATATTGAAACCTTAGGCGAGGTGCTAAATCAAGTTACTATTTGTCTTATGATAATTATCCAAAAGAGAGTTAGTCACCAGCTTCTTGAAACGGTAGCGAGACTGAGATTTAAAATTTTCATGAATCTTAGCCCGCATAAAACAAAAACTGAATTTCCCACATAATACACATATGTGTGGAAATTGTTCTGTCTCAGGTGCCAAAGGTACTGATTGCTGTCGTAGCAAGTGAAATCCAAGAGAGTGTGAGTCAGGTAGCTGGGGAGTTAAAGAGCGCGAGGATCAAGGTCATTGCTGTTGGAGTTGGAAGTGATGTACCACGTTATAAACTGGAAGACATGGCTTCGACTGACAACGAAGTACACACGGTGGAGAGTTTCGGAGGCCTTCAGTCGATTGTAAACAAAATTGCACACCAAGCGTGTGAAGGTAGGATGCTTGGTTATCAAAATTTCCTAACAATGTTAATGATAAGATTGTATTACTGTGTAATACAGTGAAGATAATGATAACGATGGTCATAGTGATGAAAACATAATAGAAATACTCATAACTGAAGTAATCATTATCATCATCATAATAATAAAAACAATAATTTTAATATTAATACTAATAATGATTTTAAAGATTCCAAACGTAACAATAATAACAGAATAGCAAAAACAACAATAACGATAAAAATAATATTAGATAAATAAATAAAAAAGGAGGAAAAGTCAAAGTAGGTGATTTAAAAGGATAATGTCAATGCAGAAATTAACTGTCTTGATTGCAAGTATGACGGTGACGATGTACTACAACTCATACACAATCGTTTTCACAATCAGTGAGTGTTACTAGCGAATAGACTACTGGTTTCCTTGTCTTTCGAAGATCCTTGTTCCAAGAAGGTCTGCAGTTTCCACGCCAGGTGCGAGGCCAGCGATGATGGGTCAGCGGTGTGCGCCTGCCCCGACCTTGCCAAGTGTCCAATGAAGAATAATCCTGTGTGTGGCAGTGACGGACAGACATATCAGAACGAGTGTAAACTGAGGGCCACTTCCTGTAAGGAAAAACGGCCCTTGTCGGTAGAAAATGTAGGAGTCTGCGGTAAGTTAGATAATGGTCTTTTTGTGGCTCTTTAGGTCATCTAAATGTTCGAGTACGGCTAAGACCCTAACGAAAAAGCAATTTTACTAACTTGGTACAGTGCAATTCTAGTCGTCTTTTTTTACTTTTCACTCAAATACTTCACTAAGCTCTAATTATTGAGGGTATTATCTGATAAAGTAAAAAAATTGGTTCGTGTTCGGTCCACTAAAAATTATTGCTTCAATATACTCATTCTCTCAAGATGCGATGCGTTAATCTTGACAATAAAACAGAAGAAAAACCAGCACAAATGTAGTTAATATATTTTGGTAATGCAGTCTACTGATATCCAGTTAATAGTCTAGAAAAGGTTACTCTACCAGCTAAAATGAAATCGTCTGCGGTATCTGTGGTCAGTTATTTTTATATAAATCAAAATTTGTGAATAAACTAACATTTTAAACAAAACACATAAACTCGTAGTTAAGGTGATCGGCGAAAAAGATCGGTCTAGTTTTTAATACCATCATATCAATTATTTTTGGTATGCGCACACTATTTAGGATTTATGTCGTGTTAGATTATTTGATTCATCAAGATAAATCCTTCAATTTCAAATTCTAATTGCAACACAATCGATTCGTGCGATACTTTTAGTCAATGTAACATCCATGGACTCCCGTTCGTATGGGTCTATTGACTAATACAGCTTTTATTTAGGGCTATCTAACACGAGACAATGTTTTCTTGCAATTTGCTGTGTAAATCTTACGACAACTGCAATTTTATTGGTATAGTTAAGAAAAGAATCTAACTTACGTCGCAAATTTTCGTTGCGAAGCAAGATGCAGCGAAGGGATGCTGTACGCAAATCTTTTCATTTAGCTGTTTTGAAATGGAATTTTGTTGCGAGTTGCGAGAAAATTGTTTCATGTAATTAAGTCTTTAGTAAAGCTAAACCTTATACTTGCAGTAGCAGCGCTGTTATAAATACCCTGCGGCCTCAGCCGAAACTGACTGTACAACACCGCGCCAGACACCACGATCGGCCATGGCCGCAGGAAGATCCTGAAAAGGAATTCCTGTTTCCCTAGAAATAACCCGTGGGTAGGCTAGTTTGTTGGAGTGGTTAGGGGTAGATGGTTTCCACAATACTAAAGATGATCTAATTATTCCTCTTGTCCTGAAACAATGACCACTAAACCGGACTTTTCGCTGCGCCAATTTTGTAGAGACACAGGGCAGACTTCTGTAGATACGCTCTAAGGTGGTGTAAGAGCCCATGTCTCTGACCCATAAAGTATGCCTGGCCTAACAGGCTTTTTTATAGCGATTGCGAAAATTGTCTTAATGTTTTGACTTTGGGTTACTTCGGTTTCTCCTTGTTATCACGTGCATCCAGGTCCTTGTGCAAACAAAGAGTGCCCTGCGAACAAGCATTGCGAAGTGCGAGATGACCAAGCAGTATGTGTGTGTCTAGACGTCAGACAGTGCCCTGCCTCCCTTCAGCCTGTGTGTGGGTCTGACGGACAGACATATATCAGCAAGTGCCACCTACAGGCTCGGGCCTGCCAGGAGGGACTGGGCACAAACCTCACGAAGCAGGGACAATGTGGTAAGCTGCTGTACTAGAATACACTTTTCCTTTATATGAACGTCTAGGTTCTTTGGCTGAGGCTGAATTTTCACAAATATACTGAGGATTTCAACCTCAAATGTTCATAAAATGTTCTTCAACAAAACTGTTAGTACTGGGTGTAAAGATTGGTATTTTCCATTTGCACAAACCAATCGGAAGCATAAATACGCTCTCCTGGCCAGCAAGAAAGAAATATGATTACAAGTAAAACTAAAAATTGAAAACAAAGTTGCACATGTACAGCATCAGAGGCCATGTTGAACTGACGAACTGATCAGTCAAACAAACTATTTTCTTGATTTTGTGCAGTATCCAAAATAAAAGTTCTTCGTCTTTCCTCAGCCTCGGGTATGTTCTTAACATGTTCTTAAATTTTGGGCATTTTTCAGCCTCACGTTCTTATAAAAAAGGAGTTTACCTGTTTATCGAGTATGGTTTCAGTACTGTATCGTAAAGAGAAGGTTGTGTACCTCTTACTGATCAGCCGCAAAGCTCTAAAACCCACAGAGTTTGTGGAATTATATTTATATGAAATGAAGCAAGCTACTTTCATTAAGTTAATAAATATTGTCACTTTACCAAATACGTAAATTTGTCCTCGCTATTCGTTCAGCCTGGTTTACATTCGGGGATGTTTATAGCTTGTGTACATTTGACTACTTGATAGATACATTAACTTAACCTTACGGTTATGTTAAAAAAAAAGCATACCATACCAATTTGTGTTGATCAAGCCATATAATTAGCTTACTCGACGTCGCTGAAAAACTAGCTTTTTTAAAACTAGTCTTCCACTACTTGACTGAGATGTAACCGGGAGAGTTCCTAACCAAAGTTGCTTACAACACACTGCGGGCCATCACTTCCAACACTCACTGCCAGTGACTACGCTGTCTTGAAAAAGCTTCAAAGATGCAATCAATCAATCAATCAATCAATCGATCAATCATTCAATCATTTATTAGCACTCAAAGAATTACGGATCTAGATTTATAGCTTATTGCAAATTACAGATACAAAAAGTGCAAGGCAGCTGTAATAACCAGAGTCCTGTTCGAGACAGTTTCCCATTAAAAAAGTATATATAATAGAGGTCAGGAAATTTTCAGGCAAAATAGTTAAAAATGAAATTGAAATTAGTACCAATAGAGATAGGGACAGAACAAAACACAGACCACAATACAACTCACAATCACAAAGCAGAAAAGAAAAATAAAGCCATTAGATAACCTATCTGTAATACTGGATTTAAACTATAGTAAAAAGCAATTAATTGTTCGAGCTGCTGGGAGAGAAAAAGAGGATTTGCTGCAAGTCGTGTCTCGTACTGGTGCAGATGACTGACACTGATGAAAGAACCAATGAAATCATTGAGGTGCTTGATGTAAGTAAGCTTAATTATAATCAAATTTCGTTTCTGTGTTTCTGTTTAGATCCTTGCAGCGGAGTCACGTGTCCAAACGATGCAAAGTGTGAGGCTCGCGAAAATGGAGAAGCAGTGTGTGTCTGTCTGTCTGAAAAGGACTGTCCTAGGTCATTGGAGACTGTATGCGGCAGCGATGGAAAGAGCTATCTGAACGAGTGTGTGATGAGAGCGAGAGCATGCAGGCAGAACAAGATGGTCAAACCAGTTAAGCAGGGATACTGTGGTAAGATTTCCTGTTTGGGTAAATGTTTCCCAGAGGTTAACAACGGCTAGATTGAAGAATACCCTGCCCTCTATTCAAGTAAATTTGTTACTGTGCATTCCGTGTTCTCTAGAACATGTGCACGGAAGATTTCAGAACGGCAATTGTGAGGGGTGTATGAAATATATTCGTATGTGAAACTGCGATGAAGAATTGAATCTTAAACAGCTGCAAATATTTGCCTGAAAAAACATGTTTCAGGTCTCAATGGGAATCGAACCCAAGACCTCTGCGATACTGGAGCAGATGCTCTAGCCAATGAGCTATGAAGCCATTCATGGTAGGCAGGTCAATTGTGACTACTCATAATCCCGTGCTTATCATTATGTCGTGGTATTAGCACGGGACAGAGTCTTATGAGCTTCTGCACGGGATTATTAGTACTCCTGTACTAAGAGGGTATTTCTCCTACAGGTCCGTGTGAGTTAATAACCTCGTGCAAGAACAACGCCCTATGCGTGCCTAAGTTTGACGGAACAGTGTCGTGTGTCTGTCCTGATGAGAAAGCGTGCCTTGACAAAGATCCCGTATGTGGCACAGACGGTACGACGTATGTATCGAAATGTCATCTGGATCACGTGGCGTGCAATCAAAGTTCACCCAATGATGTCGCATACAAGGGACCTTGTGGAGGTAATGACTAGACCAAAAAGATTATGTGTAGTTTGCTTGGTTTCGCTGCATTTTTTGCTTTGTTGCGGTCAATTTAGCCTTCGATTTATTGGAGCCAAAATCTGGAATTCACTCGATGAAGGATATAAGAAGTTTTCTAGACGGTCCTTTTAAAAAACGTTAAAAAGCGACTTTGGGATTCTCCACTGATGCTATTTAGATCTACCATTTCTCTATGCATCTCTTTTTTTCTTTGCTTTTGATTCCGACCCTCCAAATGTCTAGAATAAATAGTGGCAGTCTGACTTGAATAGTCTATACTATACTGTCAGACTTATCAATTAATTTTCTAAATCTGAATCTCTAAACTATTATATATGTAGTTACTAAGATACAAAATAAACTATTGTTGTTGTTGTTCGAAACATTTTCGTTCTATTACTTGTTTGTTTGCTTTCTACTTCGTTGTTCACCTATTTTTCTATATAATTCCAAACACTGTCCAATGTTTTTGATTACACCCATATGTATCTTGAGTGTGTGAACTCAGTCCTAGTATTTTACTTTTCCTATTTCCTTTTCATTAAACTAATTTGTCGAACTCTTTCATCCGCTTCTTTTTCTATCACCATTACTCGCTTAGCTGTTTTTCTGCCTCGTCACATTTGTTTTTGTACTAAATCAAGGAATACAACAATAAAAAACAAATACTTTCTTTCACCTACACGTTTACTTGCTTACTCACTTCATATTTACCTACCTACTTGTTATCCTACCTACTCGTTTACTTACTTATCTACCTACCTATTTACCTGTACTAACTTTCTTACTTACTAATTTACTCAATAACTTACTTACTTGTCTAGTTATTTAAGTACCTACTTCCTTACATAATATCTAAACTATGATGCTAACTTAAATCTCTGACACACAACCCGACGCACAACTCAGAGGTAAGAATTTTCCAAGTAGATTGTGGACATATATTTCGTTCATTGTCTTCCTTTGACGTACTAAACGAAAACATGGATATTTACCACTAAACAAACAATTTACTTGTATATTCTGTCCATAACAAGGTCCTTGTGCCGGTGTAAGTTGCAACAACGATGCCACGTGCGAGCCCAGATCGGATGGCACAGCTTATTGCAAATGTAAGGAGGAGGGTGACTGCCCTGAGTCGGACAATCCAGTGTGTGGATCAGATGACAAAACCTACCCCAATGAGTGTGTACTGAAATCAACAGCTTGTACCATGGAGAAACCGCTGACCACAAAACACAAAGGACCTTGTGGTACGTAAATTGTATTTTATGACAGTTTCAGAAGACAAATAAATAGAACTGAAACACGATTCTATTATATATTACTGTAACTAAGGTATTACAAGAAAGATTTCGAAGGTTCCTACCCCAATGTGTAGTTTTGGTACGAGCTGGCGGCGGCGAAAAAAGATTGTCGCATTAAGGTTGATTTTCACGGGCCACATAAGGACGAAAGTGTTGGAGCCTTTTTCTCATGGTAAAATGACCAACGACACAAACATTTTAAGCAGACCATTTAACATTCTGTTTTAACAAGAAATGAAAAAAGGAAGACTTTGATTTGATTCTTACATTGCGCTTGCGTCGTTGCTGATGCTTGCGCCAAGCCTAATCTTGCACTACGTTTCGCGCTTCCGATCGCGTCTTGCGTTTGCGTTTGTGTCATGCGCTTGCAACTCGCGCTTGCGCTTGCGTTTTGCATTTGCGTCTTCCTGTTCTGTCTTCCGCTTGCGCCTTGCACTTGCGTCTTGTGTTTTCGTTTTGCGCTTGTGTCTTGCGCTTGCACTTGCGTTTGTGTCACGCGCTTGCGTCTTCGGTTTGTGTCATCGTTTCCACCTTGCACTTGCGTTGCTCACGAAAACTAAGATTTTGTGACTCAGAAGGAAGGACATTTGATGGCTACGAATAGCTATAACTAAGAAGCAGTTTTTCATGTTATTACTAATATGGTGTACGCGCAACTAGTAAAATGATTTTGCTATTAACGAGAATTATGATTTCGATCAACTTTAGACAGCTTGTTTAATGATATTCTCTTGCTATGTTTAGGTGTCTGTTCCAACAAACAGTGCCCAACTCTTGAGCGCTGTGTGGAGCAGCAAGGCCAAGCGGCGTGTGTGTGTCCTGCACGAGAGGACTGTCCGTCTGACATAGCACTTGTCTGCGGCACTGACATGAAGACGTACATCAACAAGTGTGTGCTTGACGTCATTTCCTGTAAAACTAAGCAGCGTGTTGGTGTGGCCTCGCAGGGAGCTTGTGGTAAGCATAACATCTAATGGAGTAAAGCACTGACTTTTTTAAGGAGGCACGACCGAGATAAAGTAACACAGGCGGATGTAATAGTATATTACATTGACTACATCAAACAAAACATAACCTTAACAACCCTAAGGAAACACTATCATTGATTCCATCCCTTCCCAAAGTATTTTATTTTTATGAATCACTACATCATAATATTGATGTAGTACTCTATCATCGACACGAAGTTTCCGGACTAAAATATTGTAGGCGCCTAATTTTTCCTCTTCTGGAAAACTTTCGAACTCAGAACCTGTGTTTTCTCATTTCTGTCCTTTGCACACGAGCTCTGCGTCGAATATAAACCAGGAGGAATAAAAAATTGGCATAAAGGGCAATCTTTGCGACATCCATGGCTGCCGTGTTGGACTTTGTTTCCCACTTATATAGCCCGCGAGCAGCGTTTGTTTACTAGATCCAGACCACCCCGATCGTTAGCCATTGCACTCGCGATCGTAGCAATTATATGGAAACCTAAGAATCGCTCCCGTCGCTCCACTCGCAGAATGATTTTGTTCACGACAGTAGCGACGGGAGCGATTTTATGGAAACCGGGCTTTATAGCTAGTAGTTGCAAACTAAATTAGACATTATAAACCAAGTGTAGCAAGTTACATAAATAAAAATGTGCTCCACAACAGATCCTTGCATGGCGTCCAATTGCGATTTCCACTCCAAGTGCGAGGTCCAGTCCGACGGCTCCACTTCCTGCGTGTGTACACCCAGAGACTCGTGTCCGAAGGAAAGGGTTCCCGTATGTGGCTCCAACGGAAAGACGTACAACAGCACGTGTCATCTGATGGCTGAGGCCTGCGAGAAACGTGATGACGTCACTGCTATTCACAAGGGAGAGTGTAGTAAGAATCAATAATAATAATAATAATAATGAAAAACTGTTAAAAGTAATAATTATCTTTATTTATAGAGGATAGCACAGATACAACTAAGCTTTTTTCCAATTTGGTCATCTAAAAATCAACTAATTTACAATGTCATTGGATTTATATTTAAAGCTGTATAAAAAGCATAATTTTGCACGTCAAATATTTTTGTATTGTAGCGATGCAAAGGTTGAGTTCGTAATCCTTTTGCAAACTCCACTTTGATCTCTGTTTTAATTAATGTTCCAGTTCCTAATTCCATTTTATTTTCAGTTTCTACTTCTTCTTTTCTTCTCCCTTAATCAAGCTTGAACGTCAATTTCATCTGCAAATTTAGATTAAACTTAAATTTCAATTTTAAATTTCATTCGAAATCAAAGAGTATGAATTGTCCAAGTCATTTTTGGTGTACACGAACAAGCAAAAACGAGATGAGATAGATTTAGAGAAAGACGAGACATAGACATAGACGTAGTGTCATAGTGATAGTCATGGACATAATCATAAATATAGGTATATACCTAGCCATAGACTTAGACATAGATACTATAGATGTAAAAGACATAGTGGAAGCTACCACTGCCTCACATACAAAAATAGGAAGCACTCAATATATCTTATCTAAAGAACTGATTGTTTATAACTTCTTCACCAGACCCTTGCTCCTTTATCAAGTGTCTTCGTTACTGTGGCAACTGTCATAAGAATATTGTTTATTACTTCATTTCTAGATCCTTGTTCCTTCACCAAGTGCTCTCATTACTATGGCAACTGTACCAAGGATCCAGTGACGGGAGGGGCCAAGTGTTCATGTCCCAAAGCTGATTCTTGCCCCGGTGACAGCGCGCCTGTCTGTGGTGATGACGGAAAGACGTACGATAACGAGTGCAAGATGAAAGTTACTTCCTGTAACAACAAAAAACCTGTTAAGAAACTCCAGAACGGACCCTGCAGTGAGTACAGTACTTTACATTATAATAAGGTGGTGTTTACGTTATACCGAGATGAGTTTTATTTCAGTACGACACACATATTTCATCCCATATTTACAGAATTTCTCATTCTGGAATGAAAATGCGGTAACAATATCGGCGGATCGAAACTATGAGAGCTGATCAGCCCAACCAATCCACTTGCCTAATTCCATATCGGAATGAGCTCGTAACTCCTTTACATGATACCCGTGGAACGTTTGGACAGATTTCGTTACGGAACGAAAGTTTCGATCCGGTGCGACAACCGGGATGAACTCGTTCTGGAATGACTCGTTCCGGAATGAAAGTTTAGTTGGTATCATGTAAACGAATATAGATGCTCAGTATGGAACCGGGATGAAGTCGTACCGGAATGAAACTCGATCCGGTATCATGTAAACACCGCCTAAGAAAGATGATGATATTAACAATGATGATGATGATAAAATTATGTAATCAAATGATGACGAGGGATATTAAAGATTACTTCACTTGTTTTTGGGCAAAATTCTTACCAATTTCCCGAGGCGTATGGAAACTGTAACGAATTTTAACGAAACAAGTGAATTATTCCTTCATATCACGAGTCATCATTTGATTAAATTTTAATACAATGAGGGACAATTTACGCTTGAAACCGTTTCGGTTTGAGCTTATTCGAAACTTTAGCGAAAAACATCTGGCGAAGTTCGATACACTTCAATGAATTTGGCATCCAAATTTTGAATGATCCTTAAATTCAAATGTGAAATTTCAGATTAACGGTAAGTTACCGGGTAATGGAGTATTTTTCCGTCATTGTTTTATAAAAATAATTATTATAAAAATTACAATTTCTTCAAATCTAATTGGTTTATTCAACACTATTTTTTTCCTTAATATGACAGCAAAATCATTCATCGGACAGTGTCCGATAACAAAATATTGTTATCTGACATTTGTTATGGGACAGTTGAACGAACCAATCACAACCTGAGTTCCTGGCTTTCTGACCAATCAGCAACAAAAAAATAGCTACTATGAAAATCAGTGTACTATTAAAGATTTTCTTTGTTACAAGATTCATCGGTTTTGTTTATTTTTTCTTTCATTTTCTCAAATTTTAATTTTTATTGTTAATTTGTAATAGGACCTCCCGTTGTCAAATTCTGTCTGTAATCATTACTTGTGAAAGCAAATTGCCTTTCGATATATTAGTACTTTTTCTAATTGTGTATAACTTGTAAACGTGTTCAGTCTTACAGTATTGTAACTTTTAGCAATACTTTAAACAGCTTTGAACAATTTAGCATTTAAAAAAATCAGTAATAGATTTTCGCATTCACATTCGATCTGTATCGTCGTCAGAGTATGTAAGAGTGAATACATCTACAGCTTCGAAAAATATCTATGTGCCTTCCGTTTTGTTTTGTTTTGTCGGATTTATTGGGAAATCTTACAATCTTTCGAACGCACTGTCATAATCCAGGTTTACTACTAATCGTATTTCACTGTAACGGGTGACATAAGAAAATAGTTCAATATTTTTACAAATGGTTTTGCTGCCCTAGATGCCTGTTCGACAAAGATCTGTGTGGACTCGACGTGTGTATATGACAGTGTGAGTGACACCGCCACGTGCGAGTGTCCAAAATCTTGCCCGAGGGGGGGAGACCCAGTGTGTGGCAGTGATGGAATAACCTACGCGAATGAATGTGAGGCAAAGAAAGAGAAATGCGAGAAGAAGAGATTGGACTTCAGCTGGAGAGACGGCGAATGTGGTATGTCTCATTGAAACTAAACTCATATTTTATTGTTTACTCAAAGGACAAGTCGCCCTCGACTCTGAGAACGAAAGATCCCATTGGATAAAAGGACAAAATAAGTAACCCAAACCTTAACCCTAAAACTGGCCACCCGTAAACTGGCCGTCCGTAAACAAATTTATTTATTTATTTTCTGATTTTGTGCAGAGCACAAGATTCATAAAACAAAAGGACACAAGTTCCCTACAATGCTTTAGTACCTTCCCCACAACTATATACTCTAAAGTGTAATTGTTGGGAGGGTTTCTTATTTTACAGTGGGTAAAGTACAGTTATAGCATATTGTTAAAAAGTGTCAGTTATTGTCACTGTTATTGTAAGTTGTTGTTTAATAACCAATGGGATACTTCGTTCTCTTGGTAGGTCTTTAAAGTAAAGTAACAAAATTTTTCCTAATACCCTGAAATAAATTTAGAGCGTTTTGACACTAGTTTTGTAAGCAAAGTATTTTCAATATATGATGATTTAAATTCGTAGTTAAATAATGACGGAGGATGTTAAGGATTTCGACAAAAAACAAGTGCATTAACCTTTGTTAGCATACCAAACTCGATGACGGTGATATTTCAAGCAATCTGACTGGTTCGCTATCTCTGGCTAATGGATAATGCCCACCTACTATTATATTATTTGCTATTTATATTTTTTATTAGCATAAACCCAACAAGTGAATATCACTTTTCGCGTGCTCTGATTGGTCAAAAAAGAGTAAATATTCATCCATATTCACTTTTTAGCATTCTTGCGGGACGTCGGACGTTTTTGTCCGCGCTTTTTTGAACTTATCCAGATGAAATTAAATTATTTTTGAAAATGATATTCACTTGTTGGGTTTATACTAAAACAGTTATTCCCCTCAGTGTCGGTGCCTAGTGAAAAATATCTACCTCGCAGCTTCGTGGCTCGGTAGAATTTATTCCACTATTCACCTCTTCGGTGAATAATTGTTAACTATTTATATTATTGTTTACTATTTGCATGATTTACTAGTTTTGTATTTTTTACTTATTCAACAAAGTTTTTATCTATATTAAGATGGACCTCTTCTCGCTATTTCAGGTCTTATCGTCATCCCGTGCTCGCTGTCAATGTGTCAGAATTACGCCACGTGTTCCTTCGCAGCTGGCTCGGTCGGATGCAAGTGCCCGGATGAACGCAAGTGTGACTGGTCAGCGGTTGAACCTATTTGTGCCAGAGAGGGCAAAACAGAGAAAACCTACATAAACCAGTGTCTGATGGAAGCCAAGTCATGCAAGAGTGGAAAACATATTGTGCCCGTCAATCGGGGACCATGTGGTATGTCATTAGCGATAACACTACTGCCGTACTAGTATAAAGAAACAAACAGTTCTAGTCCAAGGTCCTAATTTATGGAACTTACTCCCGCCTTCTTTAAGCAACTTAGGGAGAGCAACAAGTCCTGTCGGAGTTTGGGCACCTTTAAGTAATAATCGCCGATATTTCGGTTTCAATTCAAAAAATTAAAAATTTGAATCATGCCGACACAGTACCGTAATTGATAAAGATTCACAAATATTTTGAAATAATTTGGGACGAAAAGTGGTAGGGGGCGATTTGTTAATTTTGAAAGGAATTTTTTTTTGATTTTAGGTAAGTTTAAAATAAATTATTTAATGGACGAGTGCCAGCTCGTATGCTATCGGAGGAGTGGCACGTGCGCGCTTAGGAACCGTTTATGTTGCGCTGTAATAACTTTTTTCCTTTTTAAATCTCCTTTCCAATTACGACCAAATACGAGATGTCGGCAGATTATCACGTAATTGAGTGCGAACTTCCAAACGCTTTGTTGCTCCTCCTTTTAGGTTTTATAAAACTTTGCAACAGATCTAAAGGTACTAAAAGCTTGCACTGACATCGGAGAAATGATTCTATACTCTGCACACAGTTTTTATTTATACTTTTATAACTTTACACAACAGAGCCTTGCAAGAATAAGAAGTGCGACAACTATTCTGTGTGTGAAGTCACATCAACGGGAGAAACCACGTGCGTGTGTCCAGATGAGAAGAACTGCCCCAAGACTGTAGATTTGGTGTGCGGAACAGACGGGAAGAGTTACCTGAACGAGTGCGTGTTGAAGGCCAAGGCCTGCAAGAGAAATAAGAACACTAAGCCCGATAGGAAAGGGTATTGCGGTGAGCGCGTTGGTTCACTGAGATTTGTTGATGGTGGCCCAGTTTGGCAATAACTGCCACACCCATTGTTAAACTTGGTTTGCTTCTGAAGTGGCCTCCGTTAACTTTAAATAGGAACACTAAGCCCGGTAGGAAAGGGTATTGCGGGGAGTGCGTTGATTCACTGAGATTTTTTAATATTGGCCCAGTTTGGCAATAACTGTCACACCCATTGTTAAGCTTGGCCTACTTCTGAAGGGGTCTCCATTAAATTTACTTGATTTACAATACACCATATCGCTTTGCATGACCCGATAGTTTTGAATAACTAAGGATTTAGTTAAATATGCCTGCTGTAGGAGACGATGTTTTGTTATACAGTACAATACAATATTGCATTATATTGTTTTGTATTGTAATGTAATGTACTGTCCTGTACTGTCCTATATTGTATTGTATTGTATTGTAATGTATTGTATTGTGTTGTATTGTACTGTTAGGTATTGGCAAAGGTTATAAATATTATATACTAAGAAGCTCCGCTTCAATACCCAAGTTATCTTCTAGTTCTACTTTTCGCCTTTTTTAGTGGTTAAAAATACTTTTTTTTAAAATATCTTTTGAAGATTTCCCAGTAAGAACTTACTATGTGTAGTTGAAAGTACTGGGCTGGTAAGGCAGGAGGGGGGATTCGTTGACCCCCCCTTGATTCTTTTTGTTACTTAATAATAAACACGTTTTTGACGTGAATTAGATTTTGCCAGCCTTACTAGTTTTTGTAAAAATGTTCGTTAAACGTTTGGACAACACTATCAAGTTTTCTTGAAAAATACCCAGGATTTTTCTTTTTCAAACTTAATAGCATTTTACATTTCAAATGTATTTTTTGCACCATATTCGGCTTCAGTGGCGGAAATATGCGAACAAACCAATATTTCTGTTACATTAAAAATCCGTGAACTTTTGCACTGAACTTAGGATAATTAATAGTCATGCCAAATCTCAAGATGAACGGAGAAGGCATATTGAAAATATTGGGGCGGGGGAGGGGGTCAACTGCACCGCGGGGGGGGCGCG
>JAOBYH010089880.1:0-11489 GCA_025403525.1 Umimayanthus kanabou | reverse complement strand
AGGGAGGGCAAGGAGAGTCACTAGTGACTCAAAGATAGAGCCCCGGGGGATGGAAAAACGTTTCTCAGTACCATTTTACAATTTTAAAATATTAGGAGAACTGAATCACCCCAAATTGTCCTCAGTCATCGATTGTGGAGGGCTTTGGTCTTCGCCATGTCTTTTTTTACCTCTCGTTAGTACTCGTAACCATGAAACAAAGCAGACTTTACAACAACGACAACAACAACAACAACAAATCCTTTCTTTCCCCTATTGATTTAACTATTAGTAGAACTACCAATCATAAAAAGGAAAGAAACAGAGGGGACTGGCCGCCTGAAATACAAAAGCTAACAGTAACAGGCAGCCAGTAGCACAAGTTGAAAGATTATCGTGAGGTCGGACATACGACAGCAGCATACACGGCATACTGAAACCCACACACACATGCACACATTGAGTGAGCAAAACTGAGTAATACAAGATTCAAAACTAAAGTAGAGAAAAGTATAGTCGTTAGGGCGTTGATATTGTTTCCTTAACCAGTTTCAGATTTTTTGAGTTTTTTATTCTTCTGACAATTCTGGTCAACTGTGTATTTTTGGCGTTATCTGACCCACCGGAAGAGCCAGAGTAAGTAACAATATATTTGATTAGTATATGACAATTTTCAACTAGTATTTCCAGTATAGCATGGGATTATGCTCTTCTCTGTTGGACTCCTTTATATTTTTTCAAGATCTAATCTCACCTTCATTCGCAATTTCTACATACCTTATCTCCTTTCCCCCTTCTTTCTTCTTTATTCCCTATATCGTTTCTTTTCTTCCCCTATCCTTCAAATGCTTCCTGCCTTCTTCTCTCTCTCCATTTCGGCGTCTCTTCCTCCCTTCTGTCTTTCAACTCCTTCCTTCCCTCCTTCCTCACTAGCTCGTTCCCTTGTTTCTTTCCTTCTTCTCTTCCTTCTTTCCTTCCTCCCTATCTTTCCCTCCTTCTATCCTTCTTTCCTTCCAACCATCTTTCCTTCCTTCCTTTCAACCTTCCTTCTTTCATCCCTTCCTTCCTTTCTTTCTTTTTCCCTCTCTTCCCTCCTCCCTACCTCCCTTCTTCCCTATCTTCCTTCCTCCCTCTCTTCCTTCCTTCCTTCCTTCCTTCCTTCCTTCCTTCCTTCCTTCCTTCCTTCCTCTCTTCCTTCCTTCCTTCCTTTTTCCTTCCCCTCCTCTCTTCCTTCCTTTTTTCCAACGTTCCTTCTTTCCTATCATCCTCGATTCCTTCCTTCCTTTTTTCCTCTCTTCATTTCTTCCTTCCTCTCTTACCTCCTCTCTTCCTTCTTCCCTTCCTTCCTCTCTCCATTTCTGCTTCTCTCCCTCCCTCCTGACCTTCCTTCCGTCCTGCCTCATTAACTCACTCCCTTGTTTCTTTCCTACCTTCTTTCCTTCCTTTTATCCTTCCTCCTTTCTATCCTTCTTTCCTTCAAACCATCCTTCCTTCCTTCCAACCTTCCTTCCTTCCTTTTTTTTTCTTTCCTTCCCTTCCGTTCACTCTTTTTCTGTATTTGCACCAGATGCTCGAAAACTTCTGATTCCTTCCCTTTTGTTGGTTTCCCTCAGGAAGATATTATGTTTCGTTTGCTTCCATTCAGTAACCAATTTCTATGTATGTGGAATTTTGTGGTTACCATTGATTTTGTTAATTGTAGATATGTATTTGCTGCCATATATACATCAGAGATGTTCCTGAAGATCATAGCCAGAGGTTTTGCACTGCATAAATTCGCATATCTAAGAGACCCTTGGAACTGGCTTGATTTTACAGTCGTAATTTTAGGGTAAGTACCAATTCTGGATTCTCTTTGGTATCTTCATTTTCCATCGCTAGTTTCTCCAATACTTGTTGGATATGGTATAATTATAGCCAAAGACACGCAGTTTAAACTGAACGGAATTCTGAGTTAGTGTACAACACGAGAATTTGACAGTTGTTTCTGGCTTTAAGACGCAACTGTTTTGTTTTGGAAACAGCTGTTGTTCCATATAAGGCATGATTGATAGTTATGAGTTGATAACCATTAGTTGTAGAACCAATTTGGAAGGCTAGAAATAGAAATAATAATAATAATATCTGTTTAACGCTTGTATTTTTTTTCTTCTAGGTATGTCACTCTTTCTCCAAACGTGGGCAATCTGTCAGGAATCAGGACGTTTCGAGTGTTTCGCGCTCTTAGAACGATATCTGCGATAAAAGGTAAGGATGAGATGTATACAAGTTAGAAAGTACCGAGAAGCATTGTTTGGAGTTTAACTACCGAAGTATCTGTGATAGGCAAATGAGCTGGAAAGGAAGACTGGAAGATTTTTTAAAATAAACGCTGATTAACTTATAGTTGTTTTTTCGATTCTTTTCTGGTTTAGAATTGCGTTGCTTGAAAATGGGCCGAGCAGAAGTATTAGGTTTTAGGATTTTGCTAAGAAATAATGAAAGTGGTTGGATGGGTTTAGCGGTAGAAGAGAGTGAAAATAGTTGGTTTGGTGGGAGAAGTCAGTGTTTTCTTGCATGAAGGTCGTGCATTCTTGACAGGGTTTTTTTAAACATTTTCCTAAATGTGCTCCTTCTTGTGCAATTTTAATGCAAAAAAAGAGATTCACCAACAAATTTTTGTCAAGTACTAGAAATAGTCCATATTTGAGGTCCTGTCAAGTTGCCATGGCAAACAAAATGTCGGTGGGAGTACAAGATTCATAAGTTGAAATCCTATTGTTACATCAGCTCTCCACAAGTAACAGTTACGTTCTACTACAAACGAGTACGCCTTTCATAAAATTCAGTCGTAATGTAAAGTGGAAAGCTGTTTCGAACCACCTAACGATACGTAACTTGGCAGGTAAATACGAAATCATAACATGCTTTGGCCCGTTTAAGCCTTTGTTTGTTCATCTGTTTACTTCACTTCGCTTCGCTTTTCATTTATTGTGCAACTTTGTATATCTACAATATAGATCGCACAGCGCATGTTTTAAAATTAAGTTTAAACTTGAAATTTCTTAATCTAATCCTCAAACGCATTAGCAATGTCGCTTATGTCAATTAAGGACTGTGGTAGGCTGTTCCAGGCAACAATAGCGGGTGGCACGAAGCTAAATTTGAAGACATTCGTGCGTGCAAAGGGAACCATGAGATGTTTAGTGTGCATATGACGAGTCTTGCGGGTCGGGGCGGTCAGATTATTAAAGGGCAGTGCAGACAGTGCATGGAAGCCTTGGTTAAAAGAAATAAGAGTGCTGGCTTTTCGTCGTTGTTTTCCAGTTTATATTTGTACTAGGAGAAAACACGAAAATGAGGACTGTTTTATTGACATTTTGCCAGGGTTGAAGACGATGGTGAACACACTTCTTGTATCCATGAAGAGCCTTCTGGACGTCATGATCCTTACGCTCTTCTTCATCTGTATCTTCGCTCTTATCGGGATGCAGCTCTTTATGGGAATACTCCGGAACAAATGCGTCACCCCTCCCCCCGCAAACCTCACTGTTAGTGTTAGAACATATGCCTCTAATTCAAGTAAGTACAAGTCCTCTCTTTAGTACCAGGGATGGTGCTCCTTCTGCGTTTCCAACAAATTCCTCAAATATATATTTTTTCCATGAAATAGACCTTATGCATGATGACGTTTTGCTGATCAATTCACACCCAAGCCTCACATTCAAAATGCAAATGTGTTCCCAGAGGACAGGAACTGAAAAGAATACCAGCATGAAGTGTGGAAAAAGCGGGCAGAAACTACATGGGAGTGAGGCGTGGTGGTGAAACTGATCAGCAAATCGTCATCATGCATAAGGTCTATTCCCTGAACTCCTGTAAGATTGAGATAAAATCCCAATTTTTTAAGATCAATCAATTTCCCCTTTCTGTTACGTTTTAAAGATTTATTCAGAATCACGAGTTTTCCTTTGTTGCGGACGAGCTACGCCTTCATGTTAACGTTTGCAATCATTTCCAAATGCTTCTAAAAAAGCTTGGATTTTGTAAAGTAACTTAACTATGATGGCGTCGCAGTTTGACTTGTACGTGTAAGTGGATCTCCGTTATATGCAGTAATAATATGCAGTAACTATAAACATTTGCTACTTCAATAGCTTTCTGGCTGACGGGAGCTGATCCAGTAGTCTGTGGTAACACCACCGGAGGAATGTAAGTTAGTAGAAATAAAGAAATGTCAGCCTTATATTAATTAGTTATAAATAATGGTAACTGAACTCTGAAAGCTTACGCGTGATTTCAAAAGCAAGTACGATTTCAGACAAAAATTGCACGACACGAAGTTCGATTACCAATTAATTATATTCAATTTGAAATCCTTTTTTCATAAGCAAAAGATTATGATTCTTAGTTTTAAATTGATTGGCTGTTTCAACTTTTACTGCTTTTTGATTGGTTATTCAAAACAGTGCTATTACAGACTCAAACAGTGTGATTAATTCTGTAATCACTGCTGTTGGATACCAATCAGAATGCAGGAATCACCAGTGATTTCAAAATGGATATAATTATTATTATAATATTATTATTATTATATTTCTTATCTGAAATGAACATGAAGTCATACGTATTTTCTAGATAAAAGTACCTTAGATATGTTTCTAATATGAAGAATATGCAATTTCTGAGTAACATTTAGTAATATTATACTTTAATTTTCTTAGCAGCACGATTGTGTCCAACTGTTGTAGTCAGTAAAGACCTGCGATAAACTACTGTACTGCAATCTTTTAAGCAGATATATGTTTGACACATCACAAGGCTGTTAAGCAAATTCAAAGAATCACACGGTAGTTGACTGCAAGTCCGTCTACTTTTATCTGGGCATCCTGAAGCTCAATGCTCTGATATTAATAATATTAATAACAGTGATAATAATAATACAATAATAGTAATAAAAATAATAATAAAACAATGATAATAATCGTCATAATAATAATAAAATCAAAAGAATGAAAATACAAATGAGATTAAGAATGAGAATGAAAACGAGAATAAGAATAAAAGCTATAATAATTGTAATCTTTGCTAAAAACTCCCAACGCACGCAAAAGATTAAAGTAATTTAAAAGTAGTATTTATTGGAGCAGGAAGTTAGTTGAAATATATATTAGATTACAAAAACGGCGATGAAAACGTTCAGTTTTAACCTTAGTAAGTAAACACTTTTATCCACACCCATGCGGCAACCCCTATCCGATTTATTCTTAGATTCCCCAAATTTTTTCTGATAGCTGATTAACGACTATTCATCTTAATAAGGAAGGTCGCTGACTCCATTTTCTCTTCGCCAAACAGGCTCTGCCCAGCAAACTACTCCTGCCTTCCCAACACGGGGACCAACCCCAATTACGGTTACACAAGTTTCGATCATTTTGGCTGGGCCACATTGACTTCTTTTCAACTCATCACACTGGATTTCTGGGAAGATGTGTACAACAAAGTGAGTGCGATTCTATCAGTGTGTCAAACTTGATAAACTTGCTACGGGTTTGTACTGAGCAAGGGACAATTTACAAAAAGATATTGGGAGGGCATAAACTTATTGGGAACAAGTCTAGATTGTTTTTTGCAGCACCCTCCTTGTACAGTATAAATTTCATGTATCCCTTTCAAACAATTTATATTTTGAGTTAACCCTTCCTCAATATTCCTCATCCATTCAACAAGTATATTCCTACTTCAACTTGTACATGTCTAAAAAGGTAACATACCGTGACAATCCTTTAAGAAAACTTTTTATCCATAAAATTTCACATTCCCTAAGGAACATCAAATCAATAGCTATAATAAATTCTTCTATTCATTTAATCTCATCCATTTACATCCCATCCCATCCTATCTCACATAGCATCATCTCATTTCGCCCTACTTCGGCTCCACTTATTCCATCCGATCTAGTCCTATCTTAACCTTTCCCATCCCATTCCATCATCTGGCCTCAACTCACCTAGCTCATTGTACCTCATCTCATCTCATCTTATTCCTTTCCATCTCATCCTCCCTTTACTCATTTCTTTCTATCCCATCTTATCGTACCTCATCCCATCTTATGCCATCTCATCTCATCTCATCTTGTCTTTATCTGCAGGTAATTTACGCGGTCGGCCCGTGGTACGTGATCTATTTCATATTCGTTATCTTCGTTGGACCATTCTACCTCATAAACCTTATACTGGCTGTTGTCGCTGCTTCATACGAAAATGAAATCCAAGCTTTGAAAAAGGTACGAGAAGCCACTCTTTTTTTTTTAAACACATCTAAACTAAAATGCTATGGTTGTAACTGGGACAAGTGCTCCAGGAGGAACAAGAGACTGTTTTTAGAAGCGTGACACTCAACAAAGGACAGGAATGCAATCAATGGACACATCGTCTTTCCACGCATTTATTGCAATCTGAAGAATTTTTAACTACAAACTTTTATGAATTTCAATTAGTATCTTTCAATTGTTTTTTACTCTTGCAAACTAATTTCAATTCAGTTCAACTGAGGAAGGTCGCTGAAGTGACCGAAACGTTTTGAGACTTCTAAACTGTTTCTTACCAGAGTCAACACTCTTCACCAATTATAAACATCTAAACTACTTTGTTGGTAAATCGAAGTAAGGTAATATATAATGTTTGTTGTGATTGGTAAAAATATGACCGTGAGGCAAACCATGCAGTTTGGTAATATAGCCTTTATTGTGATTGGGTAAAAGCAGTTCCTTGAGGCAAACCAGGTAGTTTGGTAATATATAACGTTTGTTGTGATTGGGTAGAAGCAGAGCCGTGAGTCAAACGACATTGTTTGGTATCATATAACGTTCGTTGCGATTAGGTAAAGCAAGGTCGTGAGAATTTTTACCTCTGAAAGTTGCGATGACATATTTTGATTTTGTTCCCTCTTCATTCCCATTAGGAAAGTAAAGAAAAGAAAGGAAGTAATCTAATAAATGCCTCTAATATCGCACTTCCCGACCGCAAGAGTATCTTCGACCTTGTTTACGGCCAAGGAAATTTGACTTTAAATGAAACTGTACACAAAGCAATGTACAACAAGGCTGTCACATGCAGTCAGCGGTCGGTCACTAACTCGGAGATTGAGAACAAGAATGTCTTCCAAATCAGACCAGAGGTATCTAGGACCCAGTCTCCCAAATTAGCCGATCTAACAGTCAGGCTGGCGATGCAAGGCACAGTGGAGTCTCAAACTTCTATGAAGTCCAACACGTCTACTGCAAGACTTTCCCGCTGGAGTACGAGTAAGAAACGTTGGAGAGCCTTTCAAAAGCATTCCTTGAATGTTGTTAGTAGTAAACTGTTTGAAGCTTTTATAATTCTTTGTATTATTCTGAATACTTTGTTTATGGCCATCGAACACTATGGAATGGACCAGTCACTAAAGGACGCGTTGGAGCTTGGCAATAAGGTTAGCAGCAGAATACTTTGGACAAACAGCACACTGTCTGAGTGTTTTGTAACGTAGTGCAATCTATACCTGATAACTTGTTATGTCTGTTGTTATATAGCTACTCGTCTATCTGTTCACCTAACCACCCACTCACTCATCCTTTCATCTAATCATTTATTCACTGCATCTCTCTCTCTCTCTCTCTCTCTCTCTCTCTCTCTCTCTCTCTCTCTCTCTCTCTATGTAAAAAATTGAGAGCAGAGCTAGTTATACATGTACAAGCGCAAAGGTCTAACCGTCTTGCTGCAACACATCACCCTCGCAAAAACAAACACAAATATAAACATAAACATAAACACAAACACAAACACAAACACAAGCGCAAACGTAATAGCAACACAATCACTTCAATAGTCACTCACATCACCTAAGTTAACCCTTACCAATATTTCCCTCTATTTGTAGGTTTTCACCTCCATCTTTTTGCTGGAGATGATCCTCAAATTAATTGCGCTCACTCCGAAGATATACGTGAAAAGCGCCTGGAATATATTTGACGGGCTCGTGGTCATTATCAGTCTAATCGACCTGATACTAGAATATTTTAAACTACTTAGTGGCACTGGAACAAGTGTTTTACGCACCTTTAGACTGGTACGTAGAAAAGTAGTTGATAGAGCAAACTGGTTATGATACTCGGCCAGTTTTCTTTGTTGAATGTTTTGCTTCTCTGTCTTCTTTTTTTGTTGGCTTCAACCGTGCACAAAACACAAAAAGTACTAAAATGCATATTGACAACCAACCAGTAGAAACATTTGGTCTCACACGCAAAACAAAACAATGTGCACGGTCACGATCTGTGCAACACAGAACAAAGCAACTTGGTACACTCCTTTTTACGTTTGTTGAGCTTCACAACCAGTTAATTTTATCAATGATGGCAGAAACAAAGCAGACATCAGTACACACAGATAGTTGACACATTTTTCATTGGTTAGGGTGTTTCGTTGCTCTTTCACAGGCCTCTGTAGTCTGCCCACCTATCGGGTACCCGCCTGTGATTGGCCTAGCTCAATGGCATAGCAGCAAACCATTAGCAATTTGTCAGCCTCCCGCGCTGCAGGAGCCGGTTTTGTTGTGCGCATGTCCAGCAAACCGATTGTGACGAGTTTGCTTCAATTTTGTATTGCACTCACGTGATGAATATTACTTCTCTGCTATTGGTTGAAACAAAATATGCTGTCGGACATTCCCACCGACAACAAGCGACAACTTTTGATTGCCGATTATGTTTTATACTTATCTGTCGGAAGGTCCTCACCCGAGCCAATTTTCTGTCTGGGACAAAAATGTAACTGTCTCCCAACAAAAATATTTGCTCGTGTATACACTTGCTCTCCCGAAAAAGTTATGTTTATGAGTCTAAGTTATACGTTTCGAAAATCGGTAGGCATTATGTACTATTTTTATTAGTGCAGCGACAATACTAACTGCATACTTAGTGCAATGCTGCATTTTTAAATACTAAAATTTTTAAAAGCTACCATTAAAAATAAAATGGAACCACATCCCAACTAGTAATTGTTTGTGTTTCAGGAAACGAAAATGTGAGAGAAACATTCAAAGTCTAGAAACTGGTGACAGACTGATACACCGAATGAAAACTCTTGAATGTCATTCCCAGCATTTCCGACATACAAACACATAAACAAACGCATGTGCATATGTATGAACACGCATAAATACGCGCGCACGCACATACGCGCAGAGCCCGTAGACCCAAGACGCATATTCGAACTGTAAGATTGTACAGCTGGAACGGATTGTGTAATTGTATGATTCCATATAAGATTTAAATTTGCAGACGTACTCGCAGGCAAGGATTCACACACACACACTAGTCAAGTTTAATGTTAAGTATCTTATTATCATTATTTATCAGTTCCAACTCTGCTTTTTCTACAGCTTCGAGTTCTTAAATTAGCGAAGTCATGGAGTACAATGGCCAACTTGTTATCAACCATCGCGAAATGTTTAGGAGCTCTAGGGAATTTAACCCTCATACTGCTCATTATAACCTATATCTTCGCTGTGGTTGGAATGCAGCTGTTTGGATCTTCTTACACCCCAGGTGAGGGTTAGATAGCACATTTTATGAAAGGGTGGGGGGTAGGTAAAGTTGTGAACTGTTGCCTAAGCGCCAAGCATTTATAAAGTTCAAATTTGGACTTCTAATTATCGATGACGGCAAATACGTATGATATCGTTTCTTTTCTTTTTTAGACTTACAACTTTCTTGTTTTGTGCCTCGTGTTTAAACACTTTCTCAGAAAATGCGGTAACAATTGGTTGTGGGTTGTGAGTAAAACAAAACAAAACAAAGCAGATGAAGAGAATGTAGTTTACCAGTGAACATCTTTGTAGGCACTGCCGTCCATGCATCACAATGTTCCCATTCCGCTTGTGTGCGGCGGTCTTTACCTTATGCCAAAAAAGCACTGACTCTGAAAGTCTGGGATCTTCAGCAGGTTGATTGTTACCTCAATTTCTCCGAATGCTTTCCAGATAAGTTCGATGGTGAAGTTCCCCGGTGGAATTTCAAGGACTTCGGCCACTCGTTCCTGATGATATTCCGCGTGCTGTGCGGGGAGTTCATAGAACCTTTGTGGGACGCCATGCGAGCGGCCGGCTATTCCGCCATACTACTGTTTGTATCAGCAATTGTTCTGGGAAACTTCATTGTAAGTATTGCTTTTGTCTCCATTACCTACGTCATCTTATCGACCCATCCCATCTCATAAATCCAATGCATCCCATCCCATCCCATCTCATCCCATTTCATTTTCATCCCATCTGTTGCATACTATCCCTTGCATCCCATCCCATTCCATCCCTTGTATCCGACCCATCACATCCAATGTATCCCATCACATCACATACATTGCACCCCATCACATCTTTTGCTTCCCATCCCATGTATCCCAACACATCACATACATATGCTTAATTAGGAGAAGGACCACTTAATACCGATTGGGGAGGGGAGAGTGAAATAATTTGTAAAAAGATCTCAAAACTTCAGCCAAAACCATTATTCATTCTGCTTTACTTATCTCGTTTTTTTGTGTTGGAAATTATGACAAAAGCTGAAATGATGTAATGATTCAACCACTGCACGAGAGTCTTCATATGTTTCGAAGAAGTACTTATTTGAGACACAAGTTTCTGACAGTTTACAAGAAAAGATAGATAAAACGTTGTATATAATTTTATATGCGGCCAGACAAATATCACCACTTGTTGTTTCTAGCATCACTGCCTATTCGCAAGAATGGCAGCCAGGCTATTGCGCGTAAGTTTGAAGGGTCTCTGTCCACACATAGATATAACCGCTTATAAACTTGGAAAATGAATCAAATTCATCTTTACATTTATGTGGCAACAGTAAAATTTAAGAGTAAGTGTTTCGACATTCGCGCATGTAATATTTGGTAAGCTTGTTGCTCAAGTCATCGCGATAAAGAATGTTCAATAACTGAAAATACATCAGTTTCTTTTAATCTCTCATTAATTATATCTGTCTTCCTTCAATATTTATTATCTGTTTGTTTGTATGTTTGTTTACGCATCTTTTGTTTAACGATCAAATACAAACTATTTTTTGTTTGAACATCTTTTCAGATTTTAAACTTGTTTATCGCGTTACTCCTGAGTTCTTTTGGAAGCGGTCGCATGAAACGAAAAACAAGGTCTAAGAAGAATAAAGTGATTCTAAAACTGAGAGCCGTTGTAAATCTCATGACAAAGGTAGGGAAAACGGAGCCCGCGATCATACCGTCTCATGTCAACCCGACGTGCGGTGAGACCTCTGATGACGAAAGTCCCGTGAAGGCTGATGGGAGATTTGAGGGGACGACCGAAAATGATGCTGGGAAAAAACAAGGTATGTAGTGAGTGAGCTACATAATAAGATCTAGTCGTGTCTCCAAATATGCGTAATCTATCTATGTATATATGTATGTATGTATGTTTGTGCATATGTATGTATCTGTTGGTCTGTCTGTCTGTCTATCTAA
>JAOBYH010089769.1:0-11496 GCA_025403525.1 Umimayanthus kanabou | reverse complement strand
TATATATAAACCTTCGATCTCAACCTAACTGTATATATAAACCTTCGATCTCAACCTAACTGTATATATAAACCTTCGATCTCAACCTAACTGTATATATAAACCTTCGATCTCAACCTAACTGTATATATAAACCTTCGATCTCAACCTAACTGTATATATAAACCTTCGATCTCAACCTAACTGTATATATAAACCTTCGATCTCAACCTAACTGTATATATAAACCTTCGATCTCAACCTAACTATATAAGTTGGAGTAAATGTTAAGTGTGTCTAAGGTTTCCAAAATTTAAGCGATGCCCGTGACACAAATTGTTCCCATAATCTTGTTCTCTAATAAATCTTATGAAAACTTACCAGATTGGGTGGGTTATTACTTGAATATCAAGAAAGTTCTCGATGACCCGGGATTGCGTAGCCTTAACACAGCTAAGCGCGCCAATCAGATATCGTTTAAAGCAGCTCAAATATTTATGAGTAGATTTATTCGCAAAGTTTGCCCATCGCACAAATTGCTACAGTTATCAATGCTGCTATGGTTGTCGCGAAAATGTATACATGTGTATCAACCTGTAGAGGTTTGGAGAATATTTTGTCTTCTGCATGAACCTCGATGATGTCTAGCGTTATAGAAATATCAAGTAGCGAGTAGTTTACGCTCACGATTAACGGCTTCAAGGTCATTCCTCTGAAAGAGAAACATAGATCTTTTAAACCTTTACCCATCTGTTGATCATAGTGAAAAAATCCGGGGAGCATAATCTTTAGAAACTATTATCCCCTTTTTGGCAAATTTACCGGCTTCGAGGTGGTTTTTTAAAGTGGTACATCTGTTTCTTTGACTAAAAAATGTACTGTTCGAAGATTTATGGACCAAAACCCAAATCCAAGAGAGAAAGTTAGCAATGGATACAATAAAGATAGGTAATTGTTTCAACACATAAAGTCGAATTTTCAGGCTTCATTACGTCATAACCGCCACTTCATTACGTCATAACCGCCGCATTTGAGTCAGCGATACAGTGCTGTAGTTAATAAAGATTCACAGACATTTTGAGAATTTTTGGAAATAATTTGGGACGAAAAGTGATGGGGGGCGATTTGTTAATTTTGAAGGAATTTTAGTTATTATATATGGGTTTTAGGTAAGTTTAAAATTAATTTTCGGAGTTAATACTTTATGGACGAACGCCAGCTCGTATGCTAGCCGAGGAGTAGCACTTGCTCGCTCAGGGACAGTGTTTGTTGCGTTCTATTAACTTTTTTCCCTTTTAAATCCCCTTTCCAATTCCCCTAGTCACGTCCACAGTTTGACATATTGTTCCCCCTTAACTGAACAAGCAGCACTAATAAGCATATTTTGTGGTTCAGTAAAACGGTGGAAAGTTGAAGTGCTGTATAAATATCTCAAATGAAACCTGAGTGGTAGCTCGTGTTTCAGTTCATTATACACAAGAACAACCCGAGCCACTGGCCAAATCCAGCTCGATCGGTTTTCCAGAAAACAACGCACACGGACAGCTATTTCAACTCGCACCATCATCAACCACACAAGAGATCAGTAGCTAAAATACTTATGGACCACGCTGAAAATATCCTTTCAACCAACAGGGAAAAACAGCACTAACACATCGTAAACACCTTAACAACAACAACAACAACAACAACAATAATAATAATAATAATAAATAATAATAATAATAAACGGTAAATATGATGGAGTAATTTGTACCTCACTGTATCATATTAATAATTCTTAAAATACTTCTATTGCGCATTTCCTCAAAATACTCAGTGCGCATCTATTACAACAATTGATTGTTCACAAAGTATTGAAGAATCCTACAAATCAAATAAGGCAAGTCATCGTGTAATGAATTTCGTCTCCCACTTCATCAGATGGAATCGCGCATGCTTAAATTTAATGGCGCTGTATCTTCCAGTTTCTATTGGCATTTTATGTTTAATAGAGAATTCGAAATTTAGTGATCTGCTTGTCGATGTCCGAAATTAATTTCATGTAACAAGTATTTTTTATTCTTAATCTACCTAAAGCCTTAGTTGAGAACAACTCCCTACCCGTCTCAGCCATACAGAGCTGAAACAAAACAACACAAACCAATCACAAATCCTGTTCCACTCTAAAACAAAGCTAAAAAACGGATCTCGATTCCATATGTGAAGGTATATCGGAGAGGAATGACAACGTGTTAAAAAAGAAGGCGTCTATTAAAGTGGCTTTTGAACCACTACACTGAAACCATCGGCAAAATACTATATATGTTGCTTCGTTCCAAAGGTAACATCGAAGGAAATGCAAAGACGGGAATTTGCTCAACAAATTGCAGTTTTGCATAATGTATGGTAAAGCAGGAAAATCCTTCGGGACCAAAGTAGGTGAACACGGGAATACCAATTGTACGTGTGACAAGAATTCTAAAACATCACATCACGCTAACAAATTGAATCACAACAAGGACTTCTTGAACGCTTTCCATGCCACAATAGGATTTTCTTAATCCCGGCGCACACTAGAGCTATCTGCTTAAGCAAAACTTCATTCGTGACTGATTCCGTAAGGAGAAAACGCCAATGTGCGGTGCCATTTTGTCAACTTTTTGTCAGTTTTGACATGAAAGACAAAATTCAACTTGTTGAATAATTTTTATCACGAACGAAAAATTATCCGTGTGTGCGCAGGAGTCAAAGCAGGAAGCTTATGAGCTCTTGGGAATGCGCGTATTGAAGATGCTTAGTCAAAACATAAACATTTCGCCAAATTTATCAACCGTTCTGTAAAAATTAGTTTACAATTTAGCCTGTATTTTATTACGACAATCGAATCGCAGTTTCTATTCAGGTTTCATTTTAACTGAAAAAAAGAAGTTTTTCTCTCACAATGTCTTCTGAAATTTGTTAAAGGTCAGAGTCAAACTCTTCTAAAATAATGTATATGGTCATCTTATCATCCTATTTTCTCTTCAAATTGAAAGCGCATAATTGCGGAACAGACCACGCTCCTCCCAAACAACCAGTCAAAGACAAAGGAATGGAACTTGTCGGCATTCAATGGACAATCGCCAGTTCCAACACCATAGTTTTCTTAATAATTTTTTTTTTACACTCTTTTTCAGTTTTTAGTGTTTAGAAGCCCTTTTTATATTCAGAGGACACAAACAAGAACGCTGATCCAACAGCAGCGTTCAGTATCAATTAGTACAGTAGGTTTGTAAAACATAACATGTTTTACATGAGCATATCTTGGGCTCACGCACTCCCGTCCAGTCCACGAGAGCTTTGGTTGGACTTGCTACAAGTCGAGTTGCACTGAAGTCACGCGTTGTAAATCATCTATATTTATGGAAAAGCTGTATATAAATCTGTCTTAACAAAAACACGCACAATCCTTTTGCCCAACGCTGCACTTTGCCTACTCTGTTTATTCTCTATCTTTCCCCATTACAACTTCTTAGATATACATAAAAAAAATCTCCCTGTAACCAACTATCAAAGAGAGTGCAGAGTAAAAAATTGAAATTGAATTGAATTAAATTGAAATTGATAAAATCGAATGCGAAGCTTGGTTTGAATTGTCTGAACAACAGTAATAAATATTGAGAACAACACGTTAGCAAAAGATGCTTGGCACGCGCGAAAAGTTCCGTACACGCGTGATGTCATTAATTTTGGTTATCCTACTGATGACGCATAATTATAACGCAAACAGTTCAGTTAATCAAAACGCTGAACATATTTCGACAAGCAAGTTGAATTGAAAAAAAGTTGGAAAGTTATAAAAATGTTACAATTAATGCACGAACCACCTTAGCCCGAGAGCATCATGTTTGGTGAAGCGGTCACTTTCGTGGCCGTTGGAGCAACAATGGCTGTGAAAAAACTTTGGAACAGCACGGAGGAAGAACATGAAGATGAAGATCTTGTAGAAGTGATTACGGAGGGCGAGGTAAGGCTTTCAGTTTCACAAAAGGGACGGTTTCACGGTTGCTTCAAACAAAGTCGCCGCTTCCAAAATTGGTTTCTCTCAGTTTTGCTCAAAGTTCTGATCAAGATAAGTTAAATTTGATAAGGAAACACTTTGTTGTGCTACGTTTATTCTCTTTTTAGTACTGGCCAACACTAATTTTGCTCCATCACTCATCCGCTTCAATCGTCGTCGGAACTGAGCCATCCGTACCGTGTTTGGAACGTCTAAGGCGGAACTGTACTTGATTTATTTGTAGCAGAAATTATTTTTGTATTTTTTATGTATTTTGCCGAGCAAAAGAAATTTGAAACAACGAGCTGAAGCGCTTTTTCTTGTTTTTAAAATAATCTCAACTGTAATTCGTTAAATCGTCCTCCAAATTAATTCATCCACATCATATTTGCAACGTTTAAGGCCCGATTGTACCCGAATTAATTGTAGCAGAATTTATTTTTTGTATTTTAACGTTTTTTGCCGAGCTGTGGCAAAAACGCCCAATCAACTAAAATACTAGTTATCCCATGCCTTTAAACAATTTTCGGAAAATTTTACTGAAATTTTCGGAAGAGCTCGGAAATCTTCGGGAACGAGAACGCTTCAAAACCATTTTTGAAGAGCTTTTACGATTTTTGGTGAATTTTAGGAAATCTTCGGAAATTTGCGAAAAACTTCGGAAGTGTTCGGAAATTATCGGAAAATTTGCGGACGTAATCGGAATTGTTCGGAAATGTTCGTAGGAGTTAAAAAGCATCAGAGCTTATTTGCGCGCAAGTAATGGCGGGAATACCGCAGAGTACGATTTCGAGTATGCATCACTTTTCCTGACTTCCGATTGTCTGTATTTTCTTTGGCATGGGATAAAAATTGTGAAAGAACCTTTTTAATCATTTTTCGCAAAACATTTGGATATGTTAAAAATAAGTTGCATCATGAAGGAAAAGAGACTCTTCCAAGGACGTTGTTTTATTAGGAGAAAAAATGTGAATTTCTAACAAACTTCCGATTATTTTTTAGAAAAATAACTACCTTGTTCATTGAACCGCAAGACGGCGTTTTTAATATTTTCGTCAGTGGAATACAATAAGGCAATTAAATACAACAATGGAGATCTTAACAGAATAACGTCTTGACTTTCAGTTTTTTCTTTTCCTGATGAAAATTCCTTGAAAATGAAATTCCTTGGTTTGTATTCTCGAACAGTATTCAGGCGCATTTTACACAGATGACAAAACTTCGGTTTTAAGAATTATAATGCCGCTCGCAAGATTTCTGACTGAAGAGATATATCCCCACAAAGCCGAAAAAGTAAAGCAAGAGTGAAAAAACGTGAAAGATATTTTATATTTTTCAGAAGGTGGACATCATGTTCTGGTTGCATTCTTCCTCAGAAGCTCAGCTACAAATGAAGTCGCACAGCAACAGTATTGTTGCGACTTAATTTAAGTATTCGCTGCCTTATTAGCCAAGAACTGATTGGACGGTTAGCCCTCGTTTAATACATGTATTTGTGCCAACACACAAATTGTTCTTCCGCTACACGTTGCAGTTTAGACAATTAGAACAGGAGCAAGTTTTTACCATCGCTTCTCCCGGAAATGACGTCGTCTATCGTTCAGGCCAGGTTACATGACCAACTTGAACCCGGGCCAGGCCAGGTTACTTGTTCATCTCTGCTGACGTCGCCACGTTGATCGAATGAATCAATATGGAGGACAGAAACATCTGAAAATGAGATTTTGCATTTTCTTTACTGCCATATAACTGCGACCAGCCATCCGGACCAGTTATAAACTGATGTTATCCGGTAAGGATCTGCTATGTGGGGACGACTTTCAAACACTTTGCAACTTGTGCAAGACAAGTTGGAGGAGTCGTTGGGAGAGGAAAAAGATGAGTCAACTTCTGAACAACAGGAAACTCCGACCAGCCCTGGCAAGGTTCGTTCTTCTCTCGTATGTCCACAGTCTGACAAAATGAGCACCACTTAAGCCTTTACTGGAAAACAGTTTGGAAAATTCTTGTTACAGTCTGATGTTAGTGAACTAGAAGAATATGAGAGAATCTGAGAAACACAGCGAGGAAATATACGAGAGAAATCAGAAAGGGGTACTTTTTATGATTTAATTACGTGGTAGAATAGTACGATGAGAGAATCAGACAGGCATTAAAATTAAAATTCATATCTCATGCGGAATACATGAGCTCTTGGTGTTTAGAAAATAAAATTATACAAATTGCAAACTTAATAATTTGCATATACTATGCTAAATATAGACGCGATCGAGAAGATAAAGATTTTGTTTACGTTTTGCAAGATTAATTTAAGTTTGTGGAGTGATTTTGAATAGAATATATACAGAATAGACTAATTGTAAATTAGCTTGCCAAAATTAAACCTTTCTTGACCGCTGAAACTGCAGTGACAAGAACACTGTACCACGGGTATGCGTGATGTTTAGTTTTTGCAGATTTATGCAGCCAGCAGCTGTGTTTTTGTTTTTTTCCACTGTCCACTGGTTGTTATGAATATATTATTACAAGTCGTGAATGCAGACATCGTGTGCAAACTATTTCTTATCCTAAGTAAAATTCTTCTGTGGTGGGGTATTGATATTTTCTGGAACTATACAAATTTACAATGTTAAATTTTTAACAGGTCAAAAAAGTTAAAAAAGTGAAAGTGGCAGCAGTATTGAAATGTGGGTACTGGTCAGAAACCTTGGCCACAAGACTTTTCTTTTGAAAGCACAGTTTGGCCTTAGGAGTCATTTTTGTTTACATGATAACTTTATGAATTTTTATCAGATTAGCCATGTAATTACCAGTATGCAGTTCTCATAAATTTCCAAACCAAAAATAAAAGTGAAGTTTGCAAATATACAGGTTGACTATCGGCACCAGGAGCCCCCTTGATGATTGGCATGACGGGGAGGTCCAAAGGATTTTTTTGGTCTGAAATTTTGGCTTAAAGAGATTTTTTTCGGTCTGTGATTTATGCCAGGATTTTTTTGGGTTGCCAAAATAGGCCGGGATTTTTTGGGTATTGTTATCTGGAGCAAGGCTTAGCATAAATGATTTTGACTGAAATGATCTCAAGCAAAAGTTTGTTGTCCTCTTCAAGTGATAGGTACGAAGGTGCTTATCATAATTCATGATCTGATCAAGTAAATAGTCAGTCTATTATGTGACCCAACACCAAACATTTATTGGATATACTTGTACATAAAATACCAGCTTAGGGATTTTTTTGGGTGGCTGGTTTTTAAGGCAAGGATTAATTTGGGTATATAATAAGAACCTCATTTGGACCCCCTCCCCCAGTTATAATAATAGTTGAGTGGGGCCCTGGGCTATCAGCTTTAATAAAAACTTAATGACAGTTATGTTTATTGCATTGAATAACAAAGTGTTGTGCCATGTCAGGAATGCCTTATGTTGAACTTTAGGTAATCTATATAACTTACTAGAAGTTACCAATGGTAATGAAGTTCTATAAATTGATACCAGGTGATTGAGCCATTTAATAGTTAAATTAAAGTCTCTTCAACGCTTACTCTTTTAAAATCTCCAAATGTATATTGACTACAAGCAAGTAAATGTTTTATATATTAAGTTTTACAGATATTCACTTATATGAGATTGTGGCGCCGTGGCAGGATTTTAGTTTTCCAAACCAATTCCAGTTGATCGCTGCATGCAGTTTGGGTTCGAAACCAGTTTGAACCACATTTTTTTCCCTGCTATTATTTTTCCTTTTTTTCTCAATATATATATTTTTTTCTTTTATCCAACCAATGATTCAATTTTAAAATAATGTCAAATAAAGACATCTGGGGAGCATTATTGAAAATCTTTTGCAAGCAATCATTTTCAGAGGTCAGAAGACAGAACGATTTCCTTTGCTTATAGCTAGCCCGTTCCCTATGACTGAATCAGTGGCTCAAAAAAACATAAATCAAATTTAGTTCTCTCATAGTCTGAAGTAGTACCCAAACGATCTTCATAGCGGCATTTTTAAATCTATTCTTTTAATTTAAAAAATCGTATCTAAAATTATGGATTATCAACTTCAACTGAACTCAAACTTGACCAGAGTTTTCAGTTGTTGATGCTCTCACTTTACGACGACACCGCACTTCAAATTTTTAAAATGCTAATACCACTTTTTGTCTTTTCTCAACTGATATTTACATTAAAGCTTAAAAAAAGATTACTGTCAAGACCAGAGTTTTCAGTTGTCCCACGGCCACTGATTGCTTTTTCAGGTCTGCCATGTGACCGCCAGTCCAAGGAACAAAAAATCTCTCAAAGGATCCTGGCTGGCACGGGCATGATCACAGAATGCTCATCTGAAATATGTTGCTGCTCGCTTTGCTCACAGCAATTAAGGCTGTCAAAATACAACTGAATGATAAAAATACATTGCTATACAAAACAAAAAAAACCATTTAATTGGCAAGGTGTTTATTTTAAGGGTTTTGATGCAAAAGATAATATCATTGTAGGTACAATCGAACCTCTATTAAGCATCCACCCTTGGGGAAATGCTTGGTGGCTGCTTAATATAGGGTGGCCTCCTAAGGCCAATGAAAATTGATATCATGTTTCTCAATAGCGCCCACATGGGATTTAGGCACAGCATAAGAAATTTTCTTTATTCATTATTTTTGAAAGAAAGACTTGGCAAAATTCGGATCATTCACCTTATCAAGATATTGCTTCAGTGTACAACAGTCGCAACTCAAAATCCTAGTATTTTCAAAAAATTCCCCTGCCAAAAGGGGTGATCAGTCTCATTTTCATACATAGTCAGCGCTTAAATTACATCACATGTGCATGCGTCACTACTTTTTTAGTACATAAAAAATAATTAATAATGAAAAATGAAAAAAAAACCTCACCAACTTTCCGAAAGTGGTTGATGAGAAACATATCAACTTTCATTGGCCTAATAGAGGTCATCAAAAACAAGCCATGGGCTTGGTCAATTGTTTGTTTATTGGTTTGTGCATACTCAATGGCTTCTCTGAGCGATTTTACATCTGGCTCCTTCAAATTGTTGCTGTATTCGTCATCACTTTCTATGACTAGGTTGCATCTGGCAGTGGATGTGTTTCCGTGTGAAATATGGTTCTGTTGACTTGAAAACTGACACCATTTTCTTGTTAAATGATGTTCTAACTTAAAGCAAAGTAAGTACTGCTGCTTAAAATAACTGCCCATTTTGAGGTGGCCATTTAATAAAGGTAAATATAATTTTTATATGCAAAAAAGCCTTTTTGGACTGCTCAGTGGTGGCCATGGCCACTTAATAGAGGGTCAATTTAAAGATAATGACTGAGAAATATATATTTGGGACTTTGAAAAGTAGCCATTACCTAAATAGAGGATGGCCACTTAAGAGAGGGCCATTATATAGAAGTTCGACTGTAATTCAAAGTTACCAAATGAAGTTGTGCACGCAATTTAATGCTTCTTTTCCTGACAGAAATGACTGATTGGATAATTTTGTTCAATACATGTATTTTGATATATATTAATGCAGATCAATTGTTTAGCTAGCCAAAATGCTGTGAAAAAGCCATACCAGACAGAAAACTGGAGCAGTCTGGTCCAACAAAGGCCTACGCTCGAAACGTCAGCTACACATCAAACCCCACAGGCGAAAAACATACCATATCAACCTTTGTTGATCAAACCCATATTCAGCTTACTGGCCAATGCAGAAAAAACAGTTTTTTTCAAAACTAGTCTTCCAGTGAAAATATATAATTTTGACAAGTTGAATGTTTTGACATCAGGCTCAAGACCAGGCCAGACCAGAAGGGTCACCGGAGGATGTGATACAAAGCCTGCAACATGAGGTCATGCGGCTGGAGAAGCGCGAGCATCAGCTGGAGGAACAGGGGCGTCAGAATGAGGAGAAGGTGATGCACGAGCTGGCTGTGAAGATCAGGGCCATAGAACATCTCGAGATCAAACTGGAAGAAGCAAACCAACTTGTGCAGGATAGGAGCAAAGCTGTTCATGATTTATCTGGTAAGGAGTTCTGAACTTTTAAAATAAATAGTGAGAGGTCATTAATTTTTTCATTATTTTTGTGAGCATAGTGATACAGAGAGTACACTTTATTCCAGACTCCCTCCCTCTCAAAAGACCTCAAAGGAGGAAAGGGGAAAAAAGAGATACACCTGTAACCTCACTGCATGTTTCCCAGATGCTCATTGCTGGCCATTGTCATATCAAAAGGAATGACTTGTGCTTACCATACCAGTCCTATATTTTCTTTGAAAATAGGAAAAAAGCCTCAGTCCACATCCAAATAAGAGCTTTTAAGTCCAAAGGCAAAAAGTTTTAACTATATGTCCAGGGCTTTATCTGGACTGATGTGCCTGTTGGTGAATATATAAATTTTATTATAGACAGGGAGACCAGCTTGGACTATTTACTGTGCAGTTCTTACTATAAATTATATGGTTTGTTTTTATTGTTTTGCATTTTGTCTGATCCAAGTAACGATACAAAAATTTATCAAATCTGAAAAGAACATGTAATGTGAAAGTGATATCTGTGATTAATAATTTAAGCAATCTGTGATGAATCTGAAAATTGATCTGGAAATTATCTGTTATCCGGTTTGATGTGTGATCCAATTTTGTTAGTAGCAGGTTTTGAACTGCATGGAGGGTTACAATTATTAATTAATGAAGATTTAATAAGTACTGTTTCTTAACAGACAAGTTAGAGGCACAAAAACGTCTGATAGTCAGTCGCGATGAAGTGATCCAGCATCTTCAGTCCTTGAAGAATATTGAGGGAGGTGCTGATGAGACAACTGCCGTGCTACAAGAACAACTGATAGCAATGCAGGAGAAGATCCATAAGTTTGCTGAAGATTCTGATCGAAATAAGAGAAAGATCAAAAGTCTGGAGAAAGACCTGCAAGATAAGGAGGAGCTGCTGGCAAAGAAGGAGGAAGTGAGATTTACAGAAAATTTGTGTTATTCATTTCCGAATAAATAATATTAGCAGATACAAACTCAGGGACATTGGTATTTCAAGCAATCTGATTGGTTTGCTATCTCTGGCTAATGGACAAAGTCAACCTCCTGGGAGGTGGATAATGTGCAGAGTGAAACAATGGCGAGCATAAATTTCTGTTTTGCAGTTGTGACAGAGGAGGAAATGTTGCAAATGGATACTTTTCTTGAATGTGTTGTGATGTCACCAAGTTTGTACATGTATATGCTAATATAATTATTCTCTTCAATCTCGGTGAATAGTGGCTTTTAGAATTATACAGTATTGACCTCCATGCTTTGCATGTTGGTGAATATTCTGCCACCACAGTTTCAGAGAGTAATTATTGTTGATTATTATTAAGAGGTCAACCATTTTTTCATCATTTTCATGAGTGTACAAAATGTACTCTTTTTGTATACCCCCTCCCTCCCCCCCCCCCAAAGCATACAAATAAAAAAGCAATAAAATGATGATTTTGCTGAAAT
>JAOBYH010089658.1:0-11497 GCA_025403525.1 Umimayanthus kanabou | reverse complement strand
ACGATTACCGGACCGAATACATCACGAATTACAAATCTGACCGGACCGAATATAAAACGAATACCGAACCGAATATATTGCGAATACCGGACGGAAGATATTACAAATACCGGACCAACATATTACGAAAAACGGACCGAGTGAAGAAAAAACCGTTCTAATAGAGAATTGTCTTAATGTAAAGCGGACCGAACACTCTTAAATCGAAAGCCGAACCAAACATGATAGATGCTTCCGAAACCGGAAAGAAACAAAACATGGTCAAGGATGGTAATGATTTAAACTCAAGTTTTCAGAGAATCAAGGTTCTGAAGAAGATGATAAAAAAGATCCTGAAAAGGAAAAGTTAATAAGCGGAAAAGCTGTAGAAAGAAAACGTGTTATTATAAGTTTGGTTTTATTCAAGTACTTTGCATCTAAAAGAAAAGAAAAATACACTTAAAAGGAAGAGATTGTAGTTAATAAGCAGAATTCCCCAGGTAACTAAAGATTGTATGAATAAAGACACACACAGCAGTTTTATGATGTATTTTATTGCCCATCAATGGATCTTGATCTTACTACCTTACAATACTCATCTTGTCTTGGGTGCAGAAGAGAACGTTGACTAAACGCGTCTATTTAGCATTTCTGACTCACTAGAAAAGCATATAGTCATAGACAAGACATGTTAAAATGACTACAAACTTTTGCGCATATTATATACAAATGAGTTTGCAATCATTTTAATTGTAAACAACTGACAATCTTCGCATGTCGGTGAATATTCTGCCACTATTCACCTCGATTTCAGAGAATAATTGTTAATTATTCCTTATAATACAACCAGTATTGAAAATATTGTTCAGGCTCAGTGTTCTAATTTTTGTGACATATTCAGGCTTAAAATGTTCTTACTTTGTTTTTGTTGGCTGTGTTTTCACTAGGCATCTTAACACAATAAGTATAATTACAATAGCATATCTGAAACAATAATTTCGAGTTCCTTGAATACGAAGATTGTAAGAATTATATTCTATATAATGTTATTCACTTACATGTAGTGATCAGTTGTATGTCGTGTCTTGTGGCTTTTCTTCTTGTTCCTACACTAAACTCTTAGAAAAATTTCGAATGAAGTTTTATTTCAGCCTCATTTTGTTCTTATTTTGTTCATATCATTTTAGTGAATTAAGCCTGAATGTTTTGTAAGTCTGTTCTTATTAAAAAAAATGTATTGGCATGTGCAAGCCTTCAGTTGAGTTATTTGTAGGCACCTTAATACTGAAGTATGCTCTTAAAGAACACTTGGAATTGGATTCAGGTTGAAAAATACTGAAAATTAGCAGCCATTTCAATAAACAATCCCTGCTGAAAAAAGTAGCACTGAAATTAGATATACTAATTTATTCATTCTTTTCTTAACAACATCCCTTTGGGGGATTTTTTTAATATATTTCTGTACTCAGCAGGTGAAACAGTTAACGAAATTTCCTTCTGTAATATAAAGCAACTCTTGGGTTCTGTGCAAGAGATATTCATATATTACAAAGCTGTCCGTAAACTGTTTAAGGCTAAGTTTGGAGTGATTCTTTCAGTGCATGATCGTTCAGTGATCGTCTGGTTGCAAATCTATCCGCAACAAGGCTGAACATTGTAAAACAACTCAGTAAGGCGCTTCTTAAACTTTCTGGAAAAGACTGTTAGCCTTAGATACGAATATAACGCATTGTGAGACTTAAATTGTTTAGAGTTGAGTTTAAGTTTTTTAAATTTACACAATAATAGAAAACCGATCGCCTGCTTTCTTCCAATTAATCGCGTTTTATATCGAAAACATTCGCGAGCTAGTTTGTCAAGACGACTGAAATCAATACATCGCAAGTCAAGACAGGAAAAACGTAAGTTGTTAAGTTTATATTGCAGTATTCTTTGGTTGCTGGACTGGTCGAACTTGAGAGGACAATTAACAGTGCGCCGTGTCTTTTAGTTTATCGTAGTAAAAAGCAATATGACTGGACACATTTACTGATCGACTCAATTGGATAAAAGGTTAAAGTCTTTGCTCGGAGAAATACAATTACCTATCGTCATGCATGCTATTAGTTGAACAATTTGATCGAACTTCCATGCACTTAAGTCTGAGAAAAACAAAAAGTATTTGTAATATTCATTTACGTTACATTATATTAAAGCTATATATGGTAATAAACTAATATACAATTAAGCTTGGTACTCTACCATCAGTTCAAAGTCAGCTTGGTTAAAAATTTAAACACAATAAGAAAATATAATATTGATATATGTATAACTTATCAAACCAATTAGTGCGCAGTATAGTCTGTTTTATAAAGATAAAATTATATTCCCGGCCGAAGTCATGTTATCCAGTTCCAAATCAGTTTCTCAGGTACAACTGAAATAATATTGTGCTCGTTTCAGGCCCTCAAAGGCAAAGAGTGGTCTTCATTTGACCTTGAAACGAAAGCAGGCAAACCGAACGCAGATTGAGTATCTGGAGTTTTGATTGGTTCTGCGAACACTCAGCGAACGCGCGTGCGATCTCAGTATTGGATTTTGGAATATGTTCTTTTGATTTTGGCTTTGATTTGTCGGACGAACAAGATTCTGCACACATCTAACAAAGCTGCATTTCAACAGACTGCAAACGAATAGCTACAGTTTTCAAGACCTTTGTAGCTGGGCAAACGAACAGTTTGACTAAAAACCACTAAAGTGCTTCTGTTTTTCTCTTTCCTGGCATTGGCAGATGAAACAAAAAATAAACATGTGGCGAACGAGATTTTCAAGGTTAAACGAAAACCACCTTAATGTGTGTAAGTTTATTGTTCGGCGGTTCAGTGGATTTACACTTCCGTAATACAGATTATGCAGATAAAAAAGTTCCGCAGGTTACAAAGATATACGTAACGTACCCCCGAAGAAGCCCGAAGGAAAATAACAGATCTCAGTTTGATGTATGGGTCGCTACACTGGAAAACAGTTCATATGCAGTGGAGTTTTTGAAATAACCTTAAACCATTACCGCGTTTTCTTTCGAGTTCTGGTAACTGAATAAAGCATACTGAAATTTAGAGAGCGATTTTTAGAGCGCTTTGTCAGAACCTTTATAGTTTTGTAAACTGAGTAGCCATTTTCTATAATCTTTTTTTTTTTTTGAGATCAGCACTGAGTTTTTCCCGTATTTATTCTACAAGTCAATACCCTCCTTGCTAGTTTTTGGCTGTAATAATCGTAACTTAGGTCGCTTTCCATTTGTCTTAGAGCTGTGGCCAGAATGGCCGCCTGCTCATGGATCAGAGCCGCTCAGTTCTCCCGCTTCGGTCGGCCAAAGCGCGGGAATATGGAGAGTTGTGGCGGGAAAAATGTACGCGCGCGCCTTGCACCTTTCCATTTAAACTGGCCAGAACCAGTTCTTTTCGGCCGGCCAGAACGGACAAATCGAAAGCGACCCTCGGCAAATCAAATTTGTACCTTGCACAGAGTCGAGGCACATCAATCATCCAAAATGGAGGAAACAAATGCGAATGAGTCACAGTTCAAGTAAACGGGAAAATCAATGATTAATACAACGAATACTTTTTAGAGAAGAGACGAACACCGAATTTGTAGTATTTTCAGTGACCAACACCTTACGCACATGGACAACAAACAAGAATTTATTATAACATCACGCTAGTACTGTACGTCCATAGATGGCGTTATGGTGCAGTTAAACACGTGGGATCGCTTCCAAGTCACATGTACAAAACTCCAATTGATTCACAAAGTCTTGCTATGCGTAATTATATTTTACACGCTGTAATGATTTTTCGTGCAACTTTTCTCGCAACGGCATTGTAAATCTGACACAATCGTTGCAAAACAAATTGCTGCAATCGTTGCAGAAATTAGGTAGAAATAAGTTATGTTTTCCGCAATTCTTGCAACAGCTTTTTGTCGTTCAGTTCATGGTTTGTTACATGGTGTGTTCCTTTTTGCTTTCCCAAGGCAACAAGATGAAGTTTTTATACCAATGGACCTTATCACGGTTTCGGCCGCCATTTTGGCGGGTAGGCAAAATGGCTCGAAATAAGAGCGTTTGTATGGAAATTCTATCACACGTCAAATATCTTCAATAACACTCTAGTTTTAAAAAAGTTATGAACTGAAAACTTTAATGTTACGGGAGAGAAACTGAATGCCAAAATTTGAGGCATGTAGCCGCAAACGAAAGCGTCTAGCCATAATTTCAGTTTTACCATACATTTCTCTGTTGTCTGTGTTTCACCGGCGCAACAAAAATTAAACATCAGTCTGGAAACATCGCAACTTCAAAAACGCAAAATGGCACCTACTGAAGGACTTGTTGGCTTCCTCCCACTTTTTCTAGTTATATGCACCGTTTCAGTCTTTTCTTTATTTGTTACCACTTGTCTTTTTTGCCTTTTTCTATTAACATTAACATACTTTACAACAAAGCATTGTAATCGTTAAAAAAATATTTTAATCTAGCGCAAAACAAGCAGATATCTTTTTTTAGTATTAACCAAACAGGTGGATAGCACTTTTCGCGCGCTCTGATTGGTTCATCAGACACGGTATATCGAGTAATTATTCACCGAAGTGGAGGTGAATAGCCTAGGATATTCACCTCCAGACGAAATTTTCAAAATGGCGGCTCGTTTTGCCACTGTCACGGAAGAGGAAATTCGTCAAATGAATGAAGAAGCTACTCCTGCAAACACAAAATCCACCTGTTTGGTTAATACTAAAACAACTATACCCCTCAGTGTCGGTGCCTAGTGATTTAGATATTTACCTCACCGCTACGCGGTTCGGTAAATATCAATCACTAATCACCTCCACTTCAGGGGATAGTTGTTAAATATTCAGATTTTCTATAAACTCTATAAAAATGTTTCTAGAAAGCTGTCAGCTGTCATTAACTAGTTAGATTTTTAATCTTTGAAAACACTGTAATGGTCATGTGAATAAAGCTATTATTATAATGTAATGTAGTTATAACTAACTGGAAAAGACCCTTCTAATAACACGTTTCTGAAAGTTTGTACATCGAACTGTTCTTCTGATTTTTGTACTCTCCATGGTAAGTCTACAATAATGCGAGACTGAACTCTTTTATCGATGTGCGACATACGTAGAATTATGTACAATGTATGTAGGGCCTAGATATGTAGAATGGAATAGCACAACAAGTATCTCAGAGTGCACCAGAAAACGCAACGTGTTGTACTGTATGAATCCAAGTCATCAGCAGTGACAACTTACTGGTTACTTTTTTAAAAGGCTTGAACTGAACAACCGTTTTAGATTTGGCAATGGTTTCCGCATATGAAAAATCATCAACTGACATCATAAAATTATTGCTTATTGGATTTTTATTTTAAGAAAAAAAGGTAGTTCTAAACATACGTATATGGTACTTGTTATTTATATATTCATTTAGAAACTGAACTGAGTACGAACTCTAACGAGGAATATTTTTCCGCTATTTGGAATAGAGCACGTTCTACACCTTGTCTACAATATCTGAACATCATAAACAAACGAAAAAACAGACTGGATTTTTCTTCAGTTTGTTGTGATACACATCTTGTAGCTAGAACTGGCTTGCCGATTGATTTTTTCCCTTTGTAAGAGATATCATGTCGGTTGGATAATGATTCTGCGGTTTGCAGGTTGTAGACCACTGTTGTCATTTTTGGTTTTGAGTTGTTGAACGTAAACAAACAGTGGTGTTTTTTGGTTTCTTTGTTGTATTTTTGCTGGAATAACCCGTGATGTATCCTTAATTCTGCCTACGATATTGGCACGTCACACAAGCTCTAAGAAAACGTAAGTTACATTTGTACATATTGTTCCTCGTTTTCTTTAATTTCAATCAGTTATGTAGTGCTATCCGGCTAGCGCTCTGAACTGACACGTCGTTTTCCTCAAATAGTAAGCCTTTTTGCGCCAGTCTGAACTAACTAAACTAAGGAAAACTTGGAAGTATTTTTAACGTTAATATAATACATTTTTCCCTGAAGTCAAGTTTGAGATATTTGTCTTATTACTGAAAAATACGAAAAATAGGCAACGTTCATTTATGGAAGAATCATTGGTATATACTGCAATATTACGAGAACACCACGATTTAACACTTTGGTCTTTGTAAATGCTCGAGTCTTGTATACAGAGCCGTTCATTTAGGTATAACCAGCTCAAGTTTTGTATACAGAGCCGTTCATTTAGGTGCAACCAGCTCAAGTCTTGTATACAGAGCCGTTCATTTAGGTATAACCAGCTCAAGTTTTGTATACAGAGCCGTTCATTTAGGTGCAACCAGCTCAAGTCTTGTATACAGAGCCGTTCATTTAGGTATAACCAGCTCAAGTCTTGTATACAGAGTAGTTCATTTAGGTATAACCAGCTCAAGTCTTGTATACAGAACCATTCATTTAGGTATAACCAACTCAAGCCTTAGCTTGTAGACAGAGCTGTTCATTTAGGTGCAACCAGCTCAAGTCTTGTATACAGAGCCGTCCATTTAGGTATAACCAACTCAAGTCTTGTATACAGAACCATTCATTTAGGTATAACCAGCTCAAGTCTTGTATACAGAGCTGTTCATTTAGCTGCAGCCAGCTCAAGTCTTGTATACAGAGCCGTTCATTCCCGGGCGTTCATTTAGGTATAACCAGCTCAAGTCTTGTATACAGAGCCGTTCATTTAGATAAAACCAGCTCAAGTCTCACGTATATATACAAAGCCGTTCATTTAAGTACAACCAGCTCAAGTCATGTATACAGAGACGTTTATTTTTAAAGTGATAACCAGATCAATTTTTGTGTACCGAGCCGTTCATTTATACAACAACAACAACAATTTATTGTGCTCTTGTGATTATTACAGTATTAATACATTTATTGGTAATACTGTTTGCAGTTGATGAGAGCACAGCCATTTAGAAATAGCAGAGGCTAATCGAGCTAAATGACTGGTGATAACCAGCTCAAGTAGTACTTACAGAGGCGGCAGTGCAATGTTAAGTACGTTTAGAACAGTTTTTTGAACGAGTACAGACACATTATATTCTGGTTACAAGCCAATAATTGAATAAGTCGCAAAAAAAAGTTTAAAAAAGGCCCTAAAATATTTTCAAAAAATTAGGAACTCCATTCGAGCGACATTCAGTTGCACTTTGGAAACCTCGGGCAATTACTTAATTTATATACTAATTTCTTTGCTTTAAGTTTTCAGAATATTTAGTTTAACTTGAATCAAGTTTTAGCCGGGCCTTGAAAGTAGCAAAAAAGGGTTATCACAATTGGAAGAAATGTAGCATTGTAAAGTATGGACGACGGTACAGAATTACCAAAACACTTTAACCTTTGCGCTCATTGATTTCTGAACATCGAAAACAGTATATTTGAATTTGATGAATTAGTATTCATTAATTTGTTATGCACTTTCTTACTCTTTAATTTTTAGGTTTTAAAACTGATATTTTTTATCTTACTGAAAAATGCGTTGTTTCATCGTTGAAATCAAAACTTATATCTTCTGAGCCTTCTTTACGCCATGTATAATAACTTTTCGCAATGTAAATTATAGATTGTCGGCTTTTGTTTTTCCATACCTTTTGTCTAGAGCTTTTATTGTTGCTACTACTGTTGACAACGAAAATTTGATTGTGTACAATTTTGTCTGGAGCATTCTTTCAGTTTCATATTGTCAGTTGTATTGACAACAAACATTCGTATGTGTTTTTATACCTTAAATTTCATGAGCTCTTTGGAGTATATAGACCAGATCCAAACAGCAAACTGATACCTACTGTCAACAAAACATACATATGTGTAATATCAGTTACTCAGTTTTTTGTTAATCCAGATGAGTAAAAAGGAGTAAGATCCACTGTGATTCCAACCATAATTCAATTATAGAAACAGTGAACTTAAAACTAACATTTTACAACAATAATAAAAATAGTAATATTAATAGTAAAATGCAGTTCTTAATATCACAAAATACTAAAAGTCTCATTGCTTTTACAACTATTATTTCTTACAAATATGATTTTGTGGAAGTGTTTTTGGAAAACATTTCATGATAGAGTTAGAAAGATGTGTCTTAAGTGTAGCCTTAAAAACATTAACGCATGCAGGTTTAATAAGTTCGGCAGAGCGTTCGTCAAAGATTTTTGTAATTGATTTAAGGACATTTTAAAATATCTATATTAAAAAGGAAAAAAAGAAGGGAAAAAAGTGAAATGCACGACTAGTCCACTCATTTTTCATTCTTAAGTATCCAGTTATGTCGGTAAATCAACAGGAACAAAATGACTTAATGTTTGGAACATTTGGCAAATTCGTGGTAATTAAATTAATCAACACCTTATGTATCTTTCCGTCTGCTATCATCATGATCACAAACTCGACATTTTTATCAGAAAAAACGTACAGCAATTATCAGACTCGATCAGCACTTCACTGAAGAATAGAAACGCCTCGTGATGAATGGAATCTGCTGGATTCAGGCAGTTCTTTATTGTCACCGATCATTTGACGACTAAGTTCAGTTACGAACAAAAGAACTGGTTTTTTATTCTGATAATACTGATACCCTACACATCATTGACCTGGACTGGACTTTGACTCAGTTAATGAAATTTTTGGTTTTAAGGATGGCAACCCTAAAATACTTAAAACAATTATTGATATCTTTAATCTGTTCTCATGATAACGTTTAATGAAATTATTGGCCTCGAAATCAGTGTTATGATTGATTGTGTATCCCGCATGCTGTGCAGAATAGCGCTTCACGGCCATTCTTTAGAATTGGAGGCACCAATGCAGCCCTTTTGGTAAACCGATGTTATTAGAATGTTTAATTGAGAATTTTAACAATTTAAACCTGTTGGCAAACATTCGCCTGAGCAAATGAAAATCTTCTTGAAATCAACGCAGTTCGTTTCCTCGCAATCACTTAGTGTGATTTCAATAACTCAGCTATGATTTCGGAACTTTCGCAAACAAATAGCTTCAAGTTGTGTCCACGATGTATCGGAAACGCCCAATAACGAACGCAGAACTTTTTAAATTTTAACATCAGATTATTTACAAATATTCCGACCGCAAGACATAATTGCCTTACTATAAGAAAATGTTTTCCTTTCATAGAGTCATAAGCTACATGTACACAGTTCTTAACTGACCATAAAACTTGCAGGTATCTTTGTAAAAGGCCCGCTCCTGCAGTTCACATCTACAAATCTTGCTGTTCCGACAACTGTATAACTTGGTTGATTTACGAGAAGAGACGCGAGGTAGGCATAGTGTTTTGTTTAGAATGAAGGTTTGCTGCAATGTAGCTACATGTGGCTTCAATCACTTTCATGTTATTCACTGGAAAGAACCAACGCTAACTACGATGGACAACTCTCTTACGTTTTGGGTAGTACATGTAATGAACGATTTCACACTCTAAACAACCTGGAGTTTTGATCATGATTATATAATCTGATAAAGTTACGGGAAGAGCCTAATACCAAGCAAAATGTTTCAGTTGTCGCAACGGGACAACTTCTTCCATTGGGGATAGCAGTTGGATATGCCAGATGTTTCCAAAGGCTCGCCACAAACGAAATGCACAAATATATGTATGAGAATAAATACTAGAATCCATTACGTCCATTTAAAGAATTCCTGCAACCCGCACAATGCGTGGCGAGTTTCACCTTTTTGCGTAATATTTTTCGAGTTATATAGTCACACAAACATGCATTCATCAATTAATTGAGTTCTTGCGAAGTCTATACAAGTTTCAATTTCATTCTGCCACTGAAAATACGGCTCAACCCAAACTACAGAATACTTTCCATCCAGGCGTAGTTTGTTTAAATCCAAATACGGACCCTAGCAACAGCTATTGTTTAGAAATGAGTTACGTTATATTTCTTTACCTGCTTTAAGACAGTAAAATGTCATAGCTGTATTTCAAATGCATTTTAGCCATCCATTATAAAGGTGCCCTTTTCAAGTAAGGACATTCTCACAACATGATTCTTGCTTCAGTTTTGCTTCGTTTTTTCTCGTCACTATAGACTACCTTTTAATTGTTGTCTTACAAATATTGGAACAAAGATTTTTAATTCGCAAGAAGTTTTGACTACGGTTTGCCTTCATTGCTTCTGATTTTTGAGAAAAAATGTTACTTGCAAAATAATTCTTAATAGGTATTAACTCCACTATTCCAAATCACACTGGTTTAACACATTCCATTGAGGAAGCTCGCGTGTAAAAAATAAACAAACTCATACATGTTGTTGTAAAAACACGCTTCAGTTCGGTCTTATGGAGGAGGCAATGGTTTCCAATTTTTTTTTAAGAATTTAAGTTTTACTTTGAAAAAATTTCGAGTATTCAATAAAACTTTTTATACTTAGTAAAGTAAAGTAAAGACACTTTATTTATTGGAGGTAACAATTTCACAGCAACGCTCTGTAAAAGAACAAAACCGCTGGTTTCTATTAATGGTAATGGATGAGTCGCGAGGCAACACAGCAGAACGCGTTGCCGGATTGAGCAAAACGAACCAAAGGCGTTTAAAATACGGTTTGTTTACGTAACAGTCTGTCAGCTTCAACTGACTCAACTTTTAAATCCGACTTGAAATCTTATCTAAGCTTTTTGTAGTTCTGCGGAATTATAAACCCAGTTATAGTTATCTTTTCAAATAAGTAATTTATTTGGGAATATCTTAATCAGACTTCAGGGTTTGTAGTGTTTGTTCTTGAAGGTCTCGTCAGAAAATCCATTACACCATGAAGTCTATGTGGATTTTCTTTCTAATTTTGGGATGTGTTTACCAACGAGATGTGAATGCAGCAATCAAGCAGGATCTTTCGAAGTAAGTATAATATTTATATTGACATTGGTAATATTTGTATTGACATTGTTATATGTTGAAGGCCATAGAATTAACATATTGCGACGGGCTTCCATACCACTAGTTGGTCCTTATCAAAACAAACATTGCTGAATAATACTTAACTTCGCCAATTAACTTCTCGCTTTGTGAAAAAGTATATAGTTCTCACTACAGCTCTAAAAATAGTGTTTACACAGTTAAGAGAGAGCTGCGAGAGAAAGCTTTTGCCAGGTGTTTCTGTTATAGAACTATTATAATAAAGTTATCGCAAGTTAAAAACTAACTGCTGCTACTACTAGTTGTAGTATGGTAGCACTACAACTATCGCATCTCATAATCTAAACCAGCTTCGAGATATGGCTAAAACGTTTTCAAAGATCCGTTCTCTGTCAAAAATCAACCTAGAGGAAACAAAAGCGACATGGAATTGTCTACAAGATAGAAAAAAAATAGTTTACGAATTCTTTCTTTTTAGTTCAGAACAGCATCTTCGCGTCTTTTAGCCAGGGACCGCGGAGCAACTTTGAGATTGGGGGGGCACATTAGTGACTCAATATTGGGGGGGCACAAGACACTTTTT
>JAOBYH010089325.1:0-11503 GCA_025403525.1 Umimayanthus kanabou | reverse complement strand
GCAGAAGACACTGGACATGTGAGCAAATTGTGTGTTAAAACATTGTTTACCTCTGAAAACTTTCATTCCTAATTTCGAAGCTTTTTTTGTGTTGTTAGAAATTGCATTATCTTGCATTCACATGATGTCGTCCTCTGTTACTTAGGCAAAACGAGAGTTTACGCCGGCCATTGTTTCATTGTTCACCTCCCGGGAAGTGGACATTGTCCATTAGCCAGAGATAGCGAACCAATCAAAAGATCCCTCAAGGCTGACTTACTTATGAATGAATGAATACAAAAATAGTTTTTTTTTTTTTAAACATAATTTTCTGTACGTTTTTGTTTTTGTTTTATTTATTATTTAAAAACATTGTATTAGAATAGATAGATTAGATAGATTTTATTTTTATTTTTATTGTAAATTGGTTCAGAATAGCCTTTATAGGAGAGGCAATAACTGTTTATTATTATTATTATTATTTATTATTATTATTATTGCTTGAAATACGAACGTCACTGAGTTTGTATATGCTAATCAACGTTATATCATGTCATAACATGTCTTGTCAAGACGAATTTTTTCAATGCTATGCAACATGTTTTGTTGCTCTAAGTTTGTTGGGTGCTCTGCCAATCAACTCCTATTACGTTCCAGTACATGGTGCAGATATATGACCGTGATTGGTTTCTAGATCTGTCTCCAGTAATTCAATCAGCTTTTCCGTTACATGTGAATGCCAGCAGCCCATACAAACTTTCAGCTGAACCCGTTAGTGCGCTACGAGGTTCATAAGGCTAGTAAATCCAGCTGAGCGGAGTCCATGAATCCCCCCTGGAAAGATGCTAATCCATCACAAGTTTACCCTTAACAGAAGCGGAGCCAGTACTCATTCATACAGCTGATGGAGCAATGCGTCTTGCTCAAAGACTAAAGATCGTGAAATAACGTCCAAGCCTGACGGGCTGCTCACAATGGAAACAGTGGTAAAGGGACTAGTACGTCCGTTGGTGTCTTGTCAGAATTAGTTTAACATGTTTGAAACTTTGGCTCTCTGAAAAGCGAAATGCATTTTCCAGAAATCTGAATACGAATTGTAGTATATTGATGCTGTTGCATCCAAAAATGAATTTGCTGTATCGACCAGACACATTCTGGCTACGCTGCAGCTGAAGTGTGTGCAGTAAATCACTACAAAGTCCAACGTATTATTAAAACAATACTAGGAAATGGGTGATTATGTATCATGAACTGCCCTACCGGTGCACTTGTGTATTGCTTCCTCTACGATACTAACAGGCAGTCCTGGTATCTTAAAATCGGCCTGAAACACAATCAAAGAAGAAAAAGGTGAAAAACCAACACCAACATTGCCATAACGAAATAAAAATAATTGAGTGAAGCCTTGATTAAAAGTTTCTCATTGGACAGTTGAACAAAAGGTCTTAATTAGAACTACAATGAACTTGGATCACTATTAATGCAGACATTAATTGGGTTTACGAGCATGACTGGGTGGATTTAGGGGGGGGGGGGAGTATACTGGCTGGCTAGCCACACACCACCCCTGGACGTAAAAACAACAAAATATGAAAATAAAGGAACAGAGAAGTCGGAAATCATTTAATTGTCATATTAGCAAACTCCCCCCCCCCGAACATTCCTGTCCACTCCTGAAGAGATTACCTGCAATGACGTAAATCCTTCCCTGGTGCCAGCCATCTTGAAATCCATATCACCCATGTAGTCCTCTATACCCTGAACAGACAGCACAGTAAATAACTGAGGCCATATCACAACACAGAATAATCAATAAGAGTAAATACAATAGCATTATTTGTTTAAAATTGTTTCCACAATAAAAAATCAACATTTTAAAACAAAATTTTACAAAACGGGAAGGTTTGCTGAGGTGTACTTCCAAAAGGGAATCTCCTGTATCATAACAATGCATTCTTGGACCACACACAAATGTTTAGGAGTAAACTAGTTTGTCATTATTGTGACTACAAACCTACAATAGCTGGAATGTCACTTAACTTGAAATTGATTTTAGCTAGTCAAAATACATAAGTTGCACAGTCTAATTTATCAGCCTCATTTTCTTGAATCAGAGTGTTGTAGAAGTGTACATTTGAGGATGTACATTTGTTTGCATTGTAAACTTTTGGGTGGAATAGCGCAGTATGGTTCTTAATGTTCCTTTCTATTCCTTCCCCACTGCATCAATTTTTCTTTCCTTATTACATGTTTTTATAACTACATTTAACCTTTTTTAACTATTACTTATGTACATATGCAGTGAAAAAGGATTAAATTTTAAAAAATAAGCTATTCTGCCAGATTGGTAAATCTGTTCGATAACTTCTCCATTGAATATCAAAATGAAAAAGTTTATTAGCAACAATGAAATTTCGTAGACGTTTCATAGCGTAGAAACTGTTACTTTCTGTCACAGCAGACCCTCCCTGTGATTTTCCAAGGAAAGATCCAAATGCGAATGAAACTAAGCAACTGTGGGGAAGATATTAACCTCGTAGTAAATTCTAACAACTGTGTCGTAATAGAATACTGAGATTGGGTAAAGACATTAAACTGAAAAACCATAAATTTATTTAATTACCAAATGTAGTTCAGAAGTATGATAATTAAATATTAAATGGTACAAAATATTTTGATTCAGTCGAAAGATGATTAACTAAGACTGAGAATCAGTGATTTACTACATGTGATGCAACAGCTGATAAAGAAATTACCAGGATGTCGGTTAGCAGTCGATATTTCTCTATACCAGAACCTGCTGTGTCATCAGCATCTGAGCTTGTCACCAGTCCACAGGCTGAACCTGCAACTGCTCGGCTTATTGGAACACCTGCATAAGAAAAAACGCAGCAACACGATTACATTTTTTCAAAACAAAACACTAATATTGTGCATTATTTTATCGTTTGTGGTTCCACAAACGTTCCATACTGTACCTCCCCAAGTGTTTTTGCATGAAATCTCTACACCCCTTTGGTGGTTCCAGTTCACGCCAATATTTTACTCCCCACCTCCCTCAGAGGTTAAGGTGCAAGAATGTTTGCGAACACAAGTTCAAGTTTTAGTAAAAGATTAGCATTGACATTTGATCAAGTTTCCTTTGTTTGTCAATTCACTATAATTGAAAACTCACACTTTGTTCATAATATATGTTAAAAAACGTTGTAACTGATCTGATTTAAAAATATCCTTTTTGAAAAAACTGAATTTTCGGTTGCAACTGCAGACTTCTTCAGAGTAAAATTTCCAGTTCTGGGCATGAGTTGGTCATTTAAAAAAAAATCACTGTTCCCACTGGGGTTCCATCAAGCTTTTGTAAACAAAAGGGAATGGCTTTCGTTCATTCACTGCATTCTTGTCTTTTGTAGAGTGCCACGATTCCAGAAAAATTCTTTTGTGCCAATCGTCGACATTCTTCTCCAAGATCTGGATATAGTTGACGCAAAGGTCATGGTCTGTGGTTTCGGCATGGTCTTTGATTGCTGATTCTGTATTATTGCGTGTGCCTGGTTTGAGTTCGCTACCACGCGAGTTCCACGATCTTTTTGTTTCTCCAACGTAAGTGAAATCACAAACTTTGTTGTTGGAAAGTAAATTCGTGCAGCTTTCACCTAACAGAACTAATTCATTGCGTGAATATCGTTTTTCACACATTCAGATCCTCAAACCTTTCAAATGTGTAAAAATTAAGTGAAAACTTTGGGTTTAAGAAAATAGTTTGTACATTTCCTCTGCATCAATTTCAACGTGTGTGAAAATTGTATTAAAATTGCAATAGTTTGTGTAATTCAACAATTCAACACATTTGCATACATGTATTAACGTAAAAATGTATTGGTTGTCCAGTATCTTTACCTGCATCCATCAAAGCCAGGCTTCCAGCACAAGCAGAAGCCATTGATGATGATCCTGTTGAGGAAATGCGCGAGTATCGGCAATTAAATTATAAAAAACTTACATTTCCCATACGTTTTAGTAATAACCCCATACAACAATTACTCTCCATTCCCTTATACTCTAGATTAAACATCTAACTTATCTCACTCCATTCCAGTTCACAATCAACCAATTCCAACTAAATGCCATGCGCCAATCCCATTACCTTTATTCAACTTCATTCTATCCATTTCATCTCAGTTCAATTTCAGTTCATTGAATCCAAACCGAATCCAGCTAAATCCCACAACACAAATTCATTCATTCATTCACTCCATTCATTTGTACTCCACTCTATCCACCTCAAACATTACACTATGTAATGTTTCAGCTGAGTGCTATTTCAATTTTCCATATTTTCACTAATTGTAAATTAACTTATTTTCATAATCAATGACGTATCAATGTGATTAACTACATAAGTAACTGTTTTTCCCTTTATTTGTTTGGAGTCAGTTGAACTTGTTTAGTTGGAGTCGCCTTTTATCGGAGTAACCTGTTTTGTCGTGAATTCGACTACTTTGAAACAGAACAGACGTAAGTTGCACCTTTTAGTAACGTTTGTCTTTTTTGATTGCATCCGATTCCGACTAAACCTGGTCCATTCACTCATACTCCACTTTAACATACTCATCCCATTTCACTCAATTCCAGTTCATCCAATCCCAACTAAATCCCATCAGACAATTTTACTCCACTTCTACTCTACCCCCCCCCCCCTCCCCTCCCCTCCCCAATCTATTCGAGTTTATCCAGTCGCAATTAAATCCGGTAGTAACACAATTCTTCTTCAGTCTTTCCCACCCATAGAATCTGATGCAACTCGTTAAGAGCATCTCAACATCCCATCACATTCTTAGCACACCATCCAGTTAACGCTTACTGACATCAATTCCTTTGTGTTCCACTCCCCACCTCTCCATCCCAAAGTCTGTAGTCCCCCGTCCTATACAAAACCATATTTTCCTTTCTATCTGATGCCATGCAATCCCAGCACACCTACTTCCTAAGCAATGCAGTGATTATCAAAAATGTGTCACCGAGTGGCAACCTAAGAAGCACATATACATGTAAGTACTAACCATTTGACTCTAACACCAATGCTGTCAGTCTGATAGTGAATGGAAAGTTTTCAGGAATTACTGGTCGCAAGGCTTTTTCTGCCAGGGATCCTGAAACATACAATTAACAATCTTCAGGTATGATCAACTGTAAGGTTCCTTTTGGCAGTGCTTGTGTCAGGAGCCAGACTACTGAACTTGGACAACTGTTGGATGCACTTTGACAATGGGGCAGTGTCTTGAGTACGATACAGGTTTATTACCATATAAATGTACGTGGACCTTGTTTTTCTACGGCAGTACTAAGTATATGAATGTATTACAAGTAACGATATAAAACGTTTCTTAAAGTTGAATTTGTTGTTTATCAAAATTCTTGATCTATAAATGAGTGCTGTTTATTTCTGATTTAAAGTTACAGTACACCTTGAGTGGTGTTCTAATGGAGAACTGAGCCTAGAAATAGAAAACTAATTTGAGTTGCCCATTTTCCTGACACCTTTATGAAGTTTACTTATTATACCATCGCTGTGCCAAATCTTAGGGTGGTAGGACAAAAATCTATCGAGTTTGGGCCTTTTGTATGTCCTAAACTATGAGGAAAATTATATCGGAAAAAATTACTTTGAGGAAAGAGCAGTTGGCTGTAGAGCGATTTCCGGTGAAATCCTTCATCCACTCCAGACTGTAGGGTAACGTAAATGCCGGATGTAGTTTGAGGCTTCAGTGTTCATGTACCATAAAACTAAATCACTTTCCTCAGAAAACTAAAGTTTTGTACAATGAAACTCTGCAGTGTGTTTTCAATCAAGAAATCATAATTAAGTTACAGCACGGACAATACTGTACACACCATGACCAACTTCTCTCCTGCTGAATCCTCCCATTCTGCCTGTCGTATTGGTTGAAAATGGTGGAAACTGGAAAAACACAAAACAAATAGCGGAGTAACTTTATCATTAAACTTATGCAACTTCACACTTGAAGTGTTTTGTATTTTGTTGTACTGGTTTACCTTATGAATAACAACACTTGCATCACCCATTGGCATACACCACAATTACAACTGACTGACGATAATTGTAACCCTTAAGGGATGAATCTACCAGTTCTGACAATCATTGCTTCGTCCCAGAAGTCAAGCACACATTCGAAGTTCAAAAAATAATTAAAACTAGAAGCTACTGTACCAATGGTAATAAAGTGCTGAGAGAATATGTGTATTCCCGGTTACAAGGCAATAAATTGTTGCCAGGTGATCGAGCCATTTAATAGTTTACATTAGTACAGCCTCTTCAACCCTTACTCTCAAATCTCCGTATGTAATACATATGTATTGACTACAAGCAAGTAAACCTTTTATAAATTAAGTTTCGCATCACATTTCATAAATGGGCTCGTGACGTCATTGCAGAATTTTAGTTTTCCAAGTCAATGGCAGTTGATCGCCCCGTGCAGTGGGATCGAAACCAGTTTAGACCACATTTGTTTTCCGCGATTATTTTTCCCTTTTTCTCACTATATATATATTTTCTTTTATTCAACCAACGATTCAATTTTTAAATAACGTCAAATAAAGACATCTGAGGAGTATTATTGAAATTCTTTCGCAAGCAATCACTTTCAGAAGTCAGAACGATTTTCTTAATCTTAGCTGGCCCGTTCCAGATGACTGAATCAGTGGCTCAAAAAACATAAATCAAATTAAGTTCTCTTGTAGTCTGAAGTAGTACCCAAACGATGTTCAATGCCGCATTTTAAATCTATCCTTTTAATTAAAAAATACTATCTAAAATATGGATTATCAACTTCAACTGAACTCAAACCTGACCGGAGTTTTCAGTTGTGGATATTTTAATTCACTTTACGACGACACCGCGCTTCGAATTTTAAAAACGCTAATACTGCTTTTTATCTTTTCTGAACATTTTAGTCAGCGAAGGCTCAATTTGCTTTTCCTTTACCTTGATTTTAGTCTTTTATAATCTTACCACGGCCACAAAATGTTGACTAGTTCACCGCCATGAACTGGCACTGTGCATGAATGCGAGGCTCAAAACCTTCTGCCCACATAGATACGTACGTGCGACCCAACAAATCTCAAAATTTGCTGGCATGTGAATGAGACCACAGGGAACCATCTGAAATATGTCACTGCTCGCTTCGCTCACAGCAACAAACCAGAGCCCTACCAAGAGTGTGAGAATATAAGATTGGGTGTTGGGTAGACTCAGACGGTAGAGCAGATGTGAACACAATGGACAAACATCAATTCAAAGCACTCTCCAAAGAACTGCCCACCAAACTCCATGTACTCTCTGGCCACCATCATAAGCCAGGTTAAAGACCTTACAACACTCACTCCCCATGATATTCGCAAACTAGACCTGTGGGAAACTGACAAAGTCCATCATGGCGACCGGGAGAACCAGGTCATCCCCTCTGCTTAGCCATACTACAGTGAACCTTCACAGAATTTGGAATGAATATTTGAAAAATTAGGGATGTTCTACGTTTAGAAATATATCAAAAACTTAAGAACACATGATAATCACTTGAGTAATGTCTTGGGCTCAATAACCATAGCTGCCTCTTTTTTTGTTGCTTTCCTACATTATTCAAAGTCTTTCTTCCAATAACTACGGTATCCTTACTTGTACCCAATACTAGCTTTCCTACGGCTATTTTTAAATTAAAACTTTGTATGACAATTTATCTCTGACAAATGAGACATATATACTACATTAAAAATATATACTACATATATATACATATATACTACATTAAAAAGTTCTTCTAATATGGTAAATGTGCCGAAAAGGGGATATAGTTGATTAGTCATAGCTCTTTAAAGAGTATGGGCACGCCCTTTTTGATTCATTTCGGCAGTTCTCCTATTATGGTCAATAAATGGCAAAACCTTAAAGAGAAACTAAGTTTGATTCCCTCTTCGGAGGTATAGTAGTTTAAATGTGGTAAGTTGAAGTGTTGTATAAGTATCCCAAGTAACACCTAGGCGATAGCCCTAGAAAGTGAGTGGGCTCACACGGAGAAAGGGGAAAAACCTTTGGGGTGGAGTTCAAGTGGGATTCGAACCCACAACCTCCGGAACAGATCACCGTTACTCTACCAACTTAGCTACAAAGCCAGATGGGAGCTGGTCATGGGTAATTAAGATGTTTCAAAATTAACAGCAAATGATACGTAAGTAAAGGGGTGACAAATAAGATTTGGCCTATTTCAGGAGGAACGACCTTAAGGAGCTGTGTCATGAACAGGAACCTGAATAGCTCAACCTACCAAGATATTTAATATTCTTGAAAAGAAAAACACTAATGGTTGATCCAAGTTAAACTTCCTGATTGGAACAACCACGTGCACAGAAGCGAAGCAAACACAGAGAACATTTTGTATTCCATGTACCAACCTCATAATGTAGCATAAACTGCTTCTCCTTGACACCACTAAAGAAGAAAGGAACATCTTAGTCAACTAATTGTGACAATAACTTTTAAGAAGGCTTTCAAAGGTTAAAAAATACAGTAGTAGTACATGTAGTATTGATCGATTATTACAGCACAAGCCAACAAGACACTGGCCATAAAAGATCATTCCACCTTTGTGTTGAACCCTTTCAAAATATCACAACACTTGAAACCTGTCTATTACCCTAATGCCTCCAGGAAGGTTTGTGTTGAACCATCGTAAGAGATCAAAGGGCGTGAGACCTGCAACTCACCCTAATGCTTCCAGGAAGGTTTGTGTTGAACCCTCGTAAGAGATCAAAGGACTTCAGACCTGCAACCTACTCTAATGCTTCCAGGAAGGTTTGTGTTGAGACCTCGCTAGAGATCAAAGGGCTTCATACCTGCAACCTACTCCAATGCTTCCAGGAAGGTTTCTGTTGAACCCTCTTAAGAGATCAAAGGGCTTGATACCTGCAACCCACTCTAATGCTTCCAGGAAGTTTGTGTTGAGACCTCGTAAGAGACCAAAGGGCTTGATACCTGCAACCTACTCCAATACTTCCAGGAAGTTTGTGTTGAGCCCTCGTAAGAGATCAAAGGGCTTGAGACCTGCATCCAACTCTAACGCTTCCAGAAAGGTTTTGTTAAGACCTCGTAAGAGATCAAAGGGTTTCAGAACTGCAACCTACATTTACTCGTGCCTCCAGGAAGGTTTGTGTTGAGCCCTCGTAAGAGATCAAAGGGCTTGAGACCTGCAACCCACTCTAATGCTTCCAGAAAGTTTGTGTTGAGCCCTCGTAAGAGATCAAAGGGCTTGAGACCTGCAACCTATTCTAATGCTTCCAGGAAAGTTTGTGTTGAGACCTCATAAGAGATCAAAGGGCTTGAGACCTGCAACCTACTCCAATGCTTCCAGGAAGGTTTGTGTTGAGTCCTCGTTAGAGATCAAATGTCTTGAAACCTGTAACCTACTCCAATGCTTCCAGGAAGGTTTGTACTAAGCCCTCGTAAGAGATCAAAGGGCTTGAGACCTGCAACCTACTCTAATGCTTCCAGGAAAGTTTGTGTTGAGCCCTCGTTAGACATCAAAGGGCTTGAGACCTGCAACCTACTCCAATGCTTCCGGAAGGTTTGTGTTGAGCCATCGTAAGATACCAAAGGGCATGAGACCTGCAACCTACTCTAATGCTTCCATGAAGGTTTGTGTTGAGACCTTGTAAGAGATCAAAGGGTTTGAGACCTCTAAGACACTCTAAATAAATGACTAATGCTTCCAGGTAGTTTTTTTCTGTTGAGCCATCGTAAGATACCAAAGGGCGTGAGACCTGCAACCTACTCTAATGCTTCCAGGAAGGTTTGTCAAGAGCCCTCGTAAGAGATCAAAGGGCTTGAGACCTACAACCTACTCTAATGCTTCCAGGAAGGTTTGAATTAAGTCCTCGTAAGATAAATTTTGTAAGAGATCAAAGGGCTTGAGACCTGCAACCTACTCTAATGCTTCCAGGAAGGTTTGTGTTGAGCCCTCGTTAGAGATCAAAGGGCTTGATACCTGCAACCTACTCCAATGCTTCCAGGAAGGTTTGTGTTGAGCCCTCGTTAGAGATCAAAGGGCTTGATACCTACAACCTACTCCAATGCTTCCAGGAAGGTTTGCGTTGAACCCTCGTAAGAGATCAAAGGGCTTGAGACCTGCAACTTACTTTAATGCTTCCAGGAAGGTTTGTGTTGAGCCCTCGTTAGAGATCAAAGGGCTTCATATCTGCAACCTACTCCAATGCTTCCAGGAAGGTTTGTGTTGAACCCTCATAAGAGATCAAAGGGCTTGAGACCTGCAACTTACTTTAATGCTTCCAGGAAGGTTTGTGTTGAGCCCTCGTTAGAGATCAAAGGGCTTAATACCTGCAACCTACTCCAATGCTTCCAGGAAGGTTTGTGTTGACCCCTCGTAAGAGATCAAAGGGCTTCAGACCTGCAACTTACTTTAATGCTTCCAGGAAGGTTTCTGTTGAGCCCTCGTTAGAAATCAAAGGGCTTGAGACCTGCAACCTGCTCTAATGCTTCCAGGAAGGTTTGTGTTGAGCCCTCGTTAGAGATCAAAGGGCTTGATACCTACAACCCACTCCAATGCTTCCAGGAAGGTTTGTGTTGAACCCTCGTAAGAGATCAAAGGGCTTGTCGAGACCTGCAACTTACTCTAATGCTTACAGGAAGGTTTGTGTTGAAATCGCTATGAGATCGAAGTACCCGAGACCAACCACTTAACTTGATGCCTCCAGAAAGGTTTGTGTTAAGTCCTCTTAAGAGATCAAAGAGCTTGAGACCTGTTGCTTAACTTAATGCCTCTAGGAAAGTTTGTATGGAGCATCTTATGAAATCAAAAGGCTTGACACCTGCTACCTAACCTTAATGTCTCCAGAAAGGTTTGTGTTAAATCCTCTTAAGAGATGAAAGAGGTTGAGGCCTTTTGCTTAACATAATGCCTAGAGAAATGATTGTGGATTGTCCTCTTAAGAGATGAAAGAGCTTGAGGCCTGTTGCTTAACATAATGCCTACAAAAAGGATTGTGGGACGTCCTCTTAAAAGATCAAAGAGCTTGAGGTCTGTTGCTTAACTTAATGCCTACAGAAAGGATTGTGGGACGTCCTCTTATAGAGATGAAAGAGCTTGAGGCCTGTTGCTTAACTTAATGCCTACAGAAAGGTTTGTACTAAGACTTCTTAAGAGATCAAAGAGCTTGAAAACGTCCATTTACCTTAATGCCTCAGTGATTGTGTCCATCTTTTTTGCAGAATCCGTTGATCCAAACGTTAGAGTAGAGAATACCTGGGATGAAAAATTGAACATACTTATGAATAAACACTTCCATGGGGACATGAGAGATCTCCGCTCGCTAGATACTCCTCAGTTTATCTGGCATGAAAAGTGCAGACTTAAATTTGCTATAACTATTATGTTTGGAAAAGTATGTAACTACATGTATTTAGATTCCATAAAAGTATTGGTTGAGTGTCTAAAAT
>JAOBYH010089214.1:0-11505 GCA_025403525.1 Umimayanthus kanabou | reverse complement strand
TATAACAGATTCGCGCTCCGCGCTCATCTGTTATTTATCAGCTAATATTCAGTGCGGTCTCGTAGAATAATTGTTAATTATTATATGCCAAACCAGCGAATAGTGCTTTTTGCGCCCTCTGAGTTCTGAATACCCGCTGCTATTCCAGGGTCCGCGGAGGGGGTGAGGCAAAGTTACTGAGAAAAAAGTGTTTTCAAGCCCCCCATTTTGAGTCACTAATCAGCCCCCCCACTTTCAAAGTAGTTCCGCGGTCCCTGTATTCCGAGCTCGCATGAGCAAGCAGAGACACGAGCGCGGGCGGCTTAGGTTTGAATGGAGATTCTGTGTTTCTATCATCGAAAAATCAAAGTTCAGTTCTTCACTTTTTTTACTCTTACTTACTGTGTTGGTATTTGCTTATACAACTATTCTCCTGAGTGTCGGTGAGCAGTAGCCAAGTATATTCACCTCGCCGCATTCGCTACTCGCCTCCACATTGGAGAATATCAGTTACTCGCTATCACAAGATTTACAACAACGAAATGCTAGCATACACCATGTTCATTTCATTACACGCAATAACGTTATACGACGACAGAACGGCAGCAGCTCATGCAGGATGGGAAAAAGAAACGAACTTGAAGAACAACGCTTAAATACGACCTACGAGTTTGAAAAGATATGTGAAGAAATTAGTCGAGTGTACTCTCCAGTAAGGAACAACTACCGAACAATTATTTCCCTGTCCAGGTCCGTATCCAATTGCTGGACAGCCGGTGTTTCGAACTCAAAATCAAGCACAAGACTTTTGATCGGTCACGTACACGTCTGATATCCTGAGCTGATAAGTTAACATGCACTTCACATATGTTTTATTTAGCATATATAGAAAATCAGTGAATAGCACTGTTGGTGTTCTGACGAGCTGTGCAAAACCGGAATCATCCGGTCTTATGTTAAAAGCTTTTATTCATCCTCCAACTAGTATTGGAGAATTAGGCCCCACCATGATGCTTTGCGAAATTGTTTATTCAAGATTCATTATTATACTAATTATTTTATTTATGAGTGTTGTTAGAAAAGTGCAGGTTATTTGTCTATGTTCTTGCAAGAAGAAAGGAATACCTAAAATGAAAATGTTAAAAAACTGAACAAAAAACATTGTTGAAGAGTGAAAACCAAACTGAGTTGAAACTTTAGTGCAGAGACACGTGATTACACAGATTTTAAACGATTACAAAACCAGCACAATTTCAAAACCGCAAAGCATTACGGCAAATAAACCGCAAGGGTTGGTCAAACCTGGCAGCTGTGTCCAGTGGTCTTCCCCTATTCCATCCTCCAATAGCGTACAGAAAACCATTGAGCTCAGTGACCCCCAGGGCCGAGACCTCTCGAGTCATGGGTGCGACCCCGGCCCACGTGTTTGTTCTGTAGTCAAACCTCTCCGTACTTGAGAGATGGCCGTTCAGTGACACTCCACCCATAGTGTAGATAAAACCCTACAAGAATAAGAGTGACGAATTTATTCCTTGTATGTCAGTATTACGGCACTGAGAAGCACCTTATGGGGAACAGTGCTGGCTGTCCGGCCTGCTGTCCGGACCTTACGCTGAGAATATAAGTCTAAACGTGGCAAAAAAAATAATAACTGAAACGATTCCAATTAAAGTGGTTTCACAATTTAACTTTTAACAAGAAGGAAACAACATATTGGTTGAAAGGAGAAGACAAAAATGTCTTTATACAAAAGGACGTGACCAGCAGATCTGGTGGCCGACATTGATTCTAATCATGGATGGATAGATAGATGCTTCATGACGGGTCCACTGAAGAGGGTGGAACGTCTTTCTTTCGAAGCTGGAAATTCTTAGCCACTTAAAAATGTCGGATTTGAGATTGAATTTTTGCCAAACTAAATGGGAAGTTAAAACGCATGGAAGACTTGTATTTCAACAAAATCTCTCATAAAGAATCTTCAACTCACAAACCTGTATATACATCCATTAGGAGAACAAGTTTACAAACACTAAACGCTGAATGCCTGCCAGCGAAGCTTCAGCTTTCACATAGTCCTCCATCCTTATGGGAAATTACTCCGTATAGTGGGCCATAAAAGAGGCTCTGGCCCAAAAGAGTCCTCATCTATCTAAAATGGAAGGAATTTCGTGCTCGATGTAACTAAGAGAGTACAGAGAACCCTGCTATTTTGGTTTATATTCTAAAGGTTGGTTCCCAACATAAGGCCTAAACAGACGCAGCTATTTTGAGAGGATAACATAACTATGCATTTTAAGGTTGCACTTATCCCTAACAAATGATAAGAAGATTAGGAAAAGCTGCTTTCGTTTGTCAGTACTGCATGTGTCAGCAGAATACATGAGGAAAAATACCTATTCAGTTCTGTTGTAGGTAATTTTGATATGTAAACACATATCTAACTTTTTTTGAGCATAAATCGAAGTCGGTGTTCTTTTGCCTTATGATCTGCATAAAATTCCTCGTTTCCCTTATATAGGCTAATGTGTAATCAGCTGCGCAAAGCTGATGTAATAGTCCAGTGAATGGTGTTGTTTCGATTGGTCAGATATTCTCTGAGCCAAACAGTGACTAGATTTGTAAGTGACATCGCTTGTAAAACTTAGCATAGTTAGTTCTGTAGCGCGCACTTGCATTCTGCTGTAGTTCTGATAACAAGTTGGGATATACCCTGACCGGCCCTTTTATAGTGGATGTTTAGAACTGTAGTTCGGAAAACCGCCAGTTAAACCAACAGAAGCCAAAAAAAGATTAAGGTTATGGGATATCAACACTGAAATCGAAGAACACTTAAATACAGAACTACTACTTCTTACGAGTCGAGTCATTTCGCCGACCCGTATAGGTCGTACGGTAAAAGGACTAAAAGATCATTTTGGTATCTCCTTGTAAAGCTAAGCCAACAACTGCAAGCCGAAATAAAGCTCTACCAACAATATGCAAGCTGTCGATGAAAAGCTGTTCATAAATTTAAAGGGGTACCATTTTTGGCCAAATGGTGATTAAAAAGGTAAGGAGATTAGCTTATGGACGGAGCCCCCATATAGAACGTTATTGAAATTTACTCCTCCCTCCCTCCTCATAACGATGTAATATATTCGGGGGGGGGTTCTCTAGTTTTTGCAGATTCGCTGTCAGGCAAGTTAAGTAACTATCAAGTGTTTGTTGGCTTGTTATCGAGTCGTACGTTTGTGAATTTAGGAACATTTATCACTGAATTTTTTAGTTGTCCATAGACTTATGTTGTTCAGCTATGTACGTTTTTGAACTTCGATCGTTTTGAAAAAGAGAGCAATTAATAGCAGGGGAGAAATGTGTCGCTATTTTGCGTTTGAGAGCATGAGCTGATGTCGAGCCGAGCATGCAGTGGTAACTAACGAAACTGGTTTGCATAACACCATTCTCCAATTAGATGATTGAATGCAAGCGTTTCGAGAAATAACTAAGCTTTCACGAGCCTTTAAATACCTTGAAGTCCATTTTCACCCGCAAAACTTCCAGCTATTTTTCCAAAAGTTGATTTTAACTCAGAAAACTGTGCGATAGTAGACAGAGACCGCGGAGCTACTTTGAAAGTGGTGGGGCTAACAATTGACTCAAAGTGGTGGGGCTAAAACACTTTTTTCTTAGTAACTCTTTATAATTTTCAAAAAAGTGGTATATAGCCCTACCAGCCCCTCCCTCTCCGCGGTCCCTGGTAGAGACAGAAAAGTGGAACTGAATTAGTGGGGAAAATGGCTTGGCCGGCACCGCAACCTGACTCCAAGTGAGTGACAAACATTATCAGGGCCTCGATTGATCAACTATGAATGGTAAATATTGATTGGGGGGAAAGAGGACTTCTAAACACAATGGAACCTTTAGCCTAGTGACGTTAGTTCAACAGTCCCACATGCAAGCTCAAACAAAGCTGGAATATGAAAGCTGTCCTAAGTCTTTTTGTCCAGGATATGTAGGTGTCAATATGCAAGTTTTTTAATGTTTCCCACCCTAGTTATTGATATTTTTTTGGTTTAAGAGACGTTGTAAATACAAACCTCGCACTCGGCGGCGCCGTGGCTGAAGCGCGGGATCAACATTGGCGACAGATTGTACCACTGATCCTCCGAGGGGACGAAGCACTGGGTCGACGACCTTATTTCGTCACCAGGTCCCCAGATCGTCACGATTGCCTCTACGTGATTCGAAAGACATTTTCGAGGTCTTGAAAACTGGAATTTCTCCACAAAACTGTGATTTGGAAGTGCAAATGTTTTCATTGCCCTGTATAACAGTTGAATACACTCCAGGTTGCTCATCAGCAATTCCTCCTTTTCCATAAACTCTACAAGATAATATTTTGAGATAGAAGGAAGCCGAACGCATTTCAGAAGATCAGGAAAAAATTGCCGGTGATTGTCCAGATCGTGGTAAACCCAAGACACCACAGCTTCGTAAACCTGTTCTTCACTGTCGACTGTTATTTCATCGTCTGTCAGCAGTTCAGTAACTTGTTCAGCCGCCAAACCAAGAAACTCTTCGGACTTGGACACGGAGACAAAATGTAGTGACACATATTCTTCGGCCTTCTCTAACAGCTCTTTACATTGATATTTCTCGGCAAACTGGCGAGTTGAGAGACAGTTGCCGGGCTGTAGAGTATCCTTCAAGTGTCTGCTGCCTTTCTCCTTCAGGCTGTTAATCAACAAGTAGTCGGCAACAGAGACAAGTTCTTTTACATTGGAATCGTTAATTTTAACTTCGCCGGTGTAAATGTAATTCAATAAATCCTCCATGATGAATGATTTGAAACCTTCCAAACTTACTTGACTTTCTCGTCCTTCTTTCATGTCCGTTGTAAAAAGACCAAGAAAATACCCACTGCTTGCTGCCAGCACATTTCGATGGGCGCGAAAAGTCTGTCCCTCTACAATAAGAGTCGTGTCACATAATAATTCTTGTTTTCTAAAATTGTTCAGGTAGCTGCACAAGTTGTGACCATATATTTCTTGAACGGCAGTCGATAGCTCGATATCCTTTTCTTCCATGCGAATTTTAAGAGAAGACTCTCTTAATACTTCAAGTTAAAATAAAACAACAATCGGCGACAGAACTAGACGGTTCACTGCCGTTTAAAACTGTGAAATTCCCTGTTTTTGTGTTGTTTTGATTAGAAACAAATAAGAAACTGGTATAAAGCGACAAAAACGAGAAACAATTGTTATAGTTAAGACAAAGACAAACAGCCACGACGACAGGTGGTTCGCCAAATATGGACATGGCATTGTGGCCAGTCGGCCCTTACCATTCAAATATGTTTCAAGTTCGGAATAGTTTAACACTTACTACATCCTGAGCGAGGAGATGTTTCGCTGCCGAAAAACCGAGACTAAAATATGTTCAGCTATTTTAACGTAAAATCTTCTGCAATGTTTCGTATATCTTGTCTTGAGATCGTTACTGAGGTATTATTGTAATTATAGGTATAGTACTGTAATTTTACGTATATCCAAAAGACTGGATTTATTGACAGTTCAATAGAATACTAAAACGGAGTTTTAAGCATTTGAAAATAATGCGTGTTTTTTAAAAATAATATAATTTTTTTTCTATAAATTACTAATTTATTCTTTATCGGGTGCGTCGTCGACAAAAAAAATTCACTTTGTTTCGTTTGTTGTTGAAGCATTTGATGAAAGCTCTACATTAACTAAGAACAACTTTTGTAAAAACATTTCAGATCAAGTTCGCGTAAATGGTAACAACTATTGAGAAGAAGTTTCAGATAAATCAGTCTACATGTAATTGAATAATCAGATTCATGACAATTATAACACAAGAGGACTTTTCTGCCACTGTTGAGTACCATATAAGAACAACCTCCGTCTGTATGTCAGTTTAGGAAACACCGATGGCTTGATCATACCAAAACAGTTGAAATCAAGATCGCACCAAGGATCGAGTTCCAAGAATATGAAAACATACTTAACATATGTGATGAAGTCCATGACAACACTGATGAGACGACTGAAACATTTCTGCGACATTTGGAAGTGCGGAAGGGGGAGGGGGTGGGGTGGAGAACGACAAACTTCGACATATTAAAATGAAACCGAACGAGACCAAATAGAAGTAGCGTTGTATAACTCCGGCTTACGTTTTTAATCATTATTCAAAACCCATTCAGCCGACCCTTTGAGCTATGTTCAAAGAGTCTAAATATGTGTGTTTTGATGTTTGAAAAAACATCGTGATCAGGCCAGAGGTCAGTAAACTGCCGGTGAAGCGCGCGTATCAGTTGTGTACACTCTTTTTCATATTAGAACCTTTTTTTTATAAGAACGTGGGATTGAAAAATGCCCAAAATTTAAGAACATGTTAAGAACATACTCGAGGCTGAGGAAAGGTGAAGAACTTTTATTTTGGATAATGGACAAAATCATGGAAAAAATGTGTTTCTCGGCTAATGTTCGTCAGTGCAACATCGCCTATAGTGTTGTGCATGTACAACTTTGTTTTAAATAATTTTTATGTTGCTTTCTTGCCAGCCATGGTAGCGCCTAATTAAAAAGGAGTATTTAGGCTTTCGGTTGGTTTGTGCGAATGGAAATAAGAAATGTACATCAAACTGTGTTTAACAGTTTTTAACGGAACGTATTAAGAATATTTGAAGCTGAAATCCTCAAAATACTTAGGAACGTTCAGCCTTGGCTACAAAAGTGGACGTTCTTATAAATAAATAAAAAAGGGCATTCGACCCGATAATTATTTCTTCTCGATACCTGTGTTGTACACAGAGAAATCTGTCTGTCTGATGTGTAATACAATCCAGAGTGCGTGAAGGAAAGACCAATATCAAAGAAGTAAAGCTCTCCTTGAAATTCTCCCTACAGTTATTCCCTTTCAATACCAGTTTGAAATTATTTCAAATTTTAATTATATTGCTCTTTTGCGATTTATGTTAAAGGTTGTTTCCATTTCACAAAAATAGTTTTAGCCAAACGAACTCGCAGGTCGATTCAAGTCAACGTTAGCTTTGACACTCAAACTTTCCAGGACTTGCTGTGTGTTGCTAAACGGACACCGGCTAGTTCGTTGGCAAATTAAGGCTACTCGGAGAAACTTGCAACGTCTTCCATCCAAAGTCGATTCAAATACATCAGTGCAGGTCCATTCAAGTTGGTAGCCAAACCGGGCACCAGTTGAGCATAAATTACAAACTTGCACTAACTCCATCGACCTGCGAATCCGTCTGGTGAAGCTTTTCATGCTTCAAGTGGCTCACTCATTTGTAACCGATTCCATCACAGGCGGAGACCTGTCGCCGGGAGAGCGGCATCCGCTGGGCTGACGCCTTCCTGGTTGTCTACAGCATAACGGACAAGGACAGCTTCAGCGCAGCGCTGCAATTGGTGGAAAACATTTACGACGGCAAGGGGACGGACGAGGTGCACGTGGCTCTGGTGGGGAACAAGTCCGACCTGGAACATCTGAGGGAAGGTGCGCTCACTTGAGATCGGTTAATAGATATATTAAACGCTATATTTGTTTTTCAGCCGTGATGTAGTTTTTTTGTTTAGCTGTTATGTCAGTTTACAAGCTCGGACTGTTTCTGCAATTCTAGGTGGAGACTGATTTCTGGTATTATTTACAGGTCTCAGGCAAACACTTATATTTACTTTTTAGTTTATATACCGGCTGAAAACATATTTCCATCAATTGTTTAACGAATTATTTTAAAGTTTTTCGTTAAATATCTGATTCACACATCATGTGATATCATTTGTTCGTAAACAAAAAGGAAAACACCTTACAAAAATAGTTGAGTTAGATGTAGAATTCCGCTTACACAACAGAAAGTTTTGAAAAGCACCAAACTATTAGTCCTGTAACGAGTTGACAATTAAACGTTAGCAGGCCGATCAGAGATACTCAAACAGACAGACAGACAGACAGCAACAATCAATTTTGTTGCGTCTTATTTCAGTTTGTTCCTTCTCCATATTTACTTCAGGCGTTCAGCTAACTCCGTTTTTGTGTCTATATTAGATAGAAAGGATCTAGCTAGCTAGTTTCATTCATGCAGTCCATTAAAAACTTTTTCTCTACTCTCTATTATTAATACTGTTATCAGTATTATTATTATTATTATTATTAACATCATTATTATTATTATTATTATTATTATTATTACTGTTATTATTATTATTATTATTATTATTATTATTATTATTATTATTTTTAACTGTGCAAATTGTGTTTTTCCTGCAGTCGAGGCAAAGGAGGGCAAGTCTGCCGCTGGCCAGCTTGGTTGCATGTTCTTCGAGGTGTCGGCAGCAGACAGTTACGACAACGTACAAGAGTCTCTCAACTCGCTGTTCCGCAAGGTGTGCATCAGCAAGAGATGTCTGCAGCTTGCGCACGACAAGCGAAAGAATGGCAGCAAGAAGCACGTGTTTGGCAACGCCCTTTTCAGACTAAAATCCGACCGTCGACAAAAAGCCAAACCGCCGCGGGCCGGGCAAGGCCACTACGATTAGAACTAGTTATTCTTTTCCGGCAGCAGTCTGAACGTTCGTTGTGGAAAAATATTGACTTGACGGTGAAGCTACAGACACATAGTCTATCCGGTATAAAGTGTTGTGCTATGTTCGCCAATCGCCATATTTAGTAGATTATCTTCGGGCAGCAAAGGAAGCTGCCGTCCATAAATATATTTCACGTCACCAAGAGCTTGAAGTTAGAATACTGGAGCAAAACAGGAAAAGATAACAACACATGTCAAGCAATGGCCGGATACGTATGCTCTTGTTAGTGGCGGTATTATGCCAACCTTCCAACAAAATCAGGCGATGCCACAGGCACTTGTAGAATTGCGGATATTTATTCGCGTTTTCACCGAGTGCATATCGACTCAAAAAACCGTTTTCAGCGCTTACCTCGTAAGCAAAATTACTGCTGATGTAAATAGTATTTTGAACAACAGATTGTAGGATAATCAAAAGAGGCGTTCAGCTAACTCCGTTTTTGTGTCTATATTAGATAGAAAGGATCTAGCTAGTTTCATTCATGCAGTCCATTAAAAACTTTTAATAGATGTGATGTGCTCAATGTATCAGGTAGTTATTAAAGGCAGTGTGTTACACGTGTTAGTCCGCCGATTTGGTTTTATAAGGGTGATAACGAAGCACATGCCAGCCTTCATTGTTGAAACCGACTGACAGTGGTTGCACATAAAAAAATCGAGTACAAGGTAATATCAGTACTACTGAGAGCACAATGTTGGCAACTGACAGCGCTGTAACAGCGATGGAAAGTAGCGATTGTAGTTGACAGTGCACTAATCTGCACATCGCTGCCACAGTACTTTTGCTGTCACAACGCTTTCAGTTGTCGCCTGTGTGACACCGGTCTCACCATCATTGTCACACTAGTGTCACTCTCCATCTTGTCACACTAGTGTCACTCTCCATCGTTGTCACACTAGTGTCACTCTCCATCGTTGTCACACTAGTGTCACTCACCATCGTTGTCACACTAGTGTCACTCACCATCATTGTCACACTAGTGTCACTCTCCATCGTTGTCACACTAGTGTCACTCTCCATCGTTGTCACACCACTGTCAGATGTTAGATAACGTTGTGCCACCTCCTTTTTCACAATAAATAAAATGGATGACTAACAAGCGATTTGCAGAAAATAGCACGTGAAACGAATCCAATACATCTTTCAATCCAGTTACCTTGCTTAAATCCTTGTCAACTTTCATGACCAAGAATGGTCAACAGCGTTCAGTGCAGAGCAAAAAAAGTAGTAAGTGACGGTTAAGTAATTGTTTTGCCATTCGGTTTGTCCTTTAGATTGTTTGTAATGGAAGACCAATCTTTATACAAAGTCATGGGTTATATTTGGAGTCGGGTTAATATCGGATGTACCTAAACATCTAAGAATTGGCGGCTTCATTTAGGAGTGGGTCTATTTTTGGTGATGTCAGCACATTAGTTTGACTCCCATCTCCCCACCTCATCCATGAGGTCTATCCTAACTTCTGACAAAGCCTTGAAAAGAAAACGCCTATATCTGTTCACGAAAGCAACAAGTATTTCATCAAGTTTGATTTTCAGAACAATTTCATCAAGTGTCACCATAGCTTACTAGCTATTTGCTTATAACAATCGTTTTTTCCTTACGTGGAAATAGCCTCCAAACTTAAATCAATCAGTGAGACAACAAGAATTGAACAAGTAAGAAACACAACACCAATTTTGATAACGTGCCAGCTTATCCTTCGAGTAACTGTATCTAATGATCGATTTAAAACACACGTTCTGATTACTGCTGTTTTAGTTGAAATAGAGGATGTTAGTGCAACGGCTGAGGCCAAGGAGATGTGGTCGCTTACTGAATCGAGTTGAAAGCATTTCTTACCCCAAATTGCCTACTTCTCCATTCAGCGTAGCAAATGCCAGCTACATTTCAAGTCTACAAATGACGCTTATTTACACTACTTCTCAATTTTTGTATTATTAGCCCTGTTTCTTGTCAACAATTCAATAACTGTGAAACGTTGCTTTAAATTGTACTAGCATTTGCAGAACCTTCATCTGACAATTCTGAACATTTGAAAATGTTTTTGAACGAAGTCTTTAATATTTTCAACGATTCGTTGCGCATTATGAACAGAACAGCTTCACTTTTGGCTTCAAGTCCAGCAAGCATGCAGACGATATTTAAGAAGTATTTTTCTAAGTGTTTTGAGAAAGCTTTAATACGTCACACAACACCTCTCCTCACTCCACCTCGCTTCACCTCAATACATTGCACAGCACTTCACCTCACTCCACCTCACCTCACCTCAATACATTGCACAGCACTTCACCTCGCTCCACCTCGCCTCACCTCAATACATTGCACAGCACTTCACCTCACTCCACCTGACATCATTACGACACAATTCACCCTTCCTCACTCCACCTCACCTTTTCACATCACACAACATTTCCCCTCACTCCACCTCACCTTACCTGTGGGCATCACACAATACCTCTCCTCACTCCACCTGACTCCACCTCACCACGTTACATCACACAACACTACTGACCTTACCCCACCTCATCTCACCTCATCTTTTCTCATTACATCACACAACACTTCACCTCACTCCACCTCACCGCACCTCATTACATCACACAACATTTCACCTCACTCCACCTCACCTTTTTACAGCACATAACTTTTCACCTCACTCCACTTCTCACATTACATCACACAACACTTCACCTCACTCCACTTCTTACATTACATCACACAGCATTTCACCTCACTCCACCTCACCTCGCCTCTTTACATCACACAACACTTCACCTCACTCCACTTCACCTCACCTCATTACATCACACAACACTTCACCTCACTCGACTTCACCTCGCCTCTTTACATCACACAACACTTCACCTCACTCGACTTCACCTCGCCTCTTTACATCACACAACACTTCACCTCACTC
>JAOBYH010089103.1:0-11506 GCA_025403525.1 Umimayanthus kanabou | reverse complement strand
AGCAGAACGAAGCGATCAAAGACACAATACAACCCGACATTGGTGCTGGTAAGGAGATAATTTTATTAATATATGAGTACAATGTTTCCTACAGCTGGCTCATGGACAAATCTTGCCTATTACTGTTTTAGTGCGTAGCAGTTGGAAAACGGTAATAAGCATTACCGATATGGGCTTCCGTAAGAAAGGTTCTCATTAATTTTTAATGTTTACAATTCAGTATTCTATGACTATGCACAACAACTGAGAATCATAACAAAATTCACTCGGCATGTTTCTTACACTTGACCGCGAGTACAAACTCCCGTTCTGTATTTTTGCCTTAGCGACCGACAATTGCTTCAGTTATAAGGTTTTAAGAAACTAAGAATTCAACAAGGTATTGCTGTTTATAAAATATACACCAAACGTGTTGCGTGATAGCGCTTTTGTCGCTATGTATAAAAATCTATTATAATGTAAGAATCACTGGCTGCTCACAAATTGATTAATTCCAAATTAAAGTTTTTGACATTGCGAAGTTAATTGTCGATAGTTTCAAGATGTTTTAGTTAAATACACCTTAATTCAAGTCGAGAGTCGATGAAGGTTATCTGTTAAGAAACAAAGCTGACGAGACGAAAAAGCAAAAATACAAACCTGTGACTTGAGTATATAGTACAACAACAATCGACCAAATCGTCAGCGAGAAGATACGAGTCATATTGTCACAGTAAACCAAGTTCACTTTCGATGTTATATATATTAGTTTACACTCTCACAACAGTTTCGTATCGAAAGCGACACACAATGATATATGCATCAATGACGAGGTGTTGTGGAATGTTTCTCGAAGCGTTAACAGCGCTTGGACAAATCACAAAAGATTGAACAATGGAAATTGATTCTGCCTGCAGCGCGCAGCAGCCAAGAATGATGCGTGAGAAAAACCTGAATAGTTGAAAAAAAGAACGTTTATACAACACTATAGGTTAGAAAATGATGGCAAGTTGACTTAGCATTTAATAGGATTTGAAGATAGTGACTTTTCGTAGTACAGAAATGCAAGTCTGAGTTTGAACAAATCTTTCAAATCAAAATTTTGCATGCATGTAACAAAGATAAAATCAGGTAAAAATAGAACAAACGATCTCTCAGATAAAAATTTGACTTTATTTTAATATTACTTTATCAGAGACGAAAATCTATGATGATATAAATGGTTGGGAAGACGTGGCTAGACTTTCATTTTGTAACTAAACACAAACTTATTGGTGGTATTTCATGATCATCACAAACTATTAACTTGGTTCACACTTGTGAATAAGAACAAGCACAAGCATAAGAAGTCTAAATAATTAAGGAAAAGACAAAGGAATACCAAGTGTGCGATGAGATGGAACAAGCGCACATCTGCGGGCTGTCTATAAAACAAAGACCGAAGACCAAAGACCAAAGACCAAAGACCAAAGACCAAAGACCAAAGACCAAAGACCAAAGACCAAAGACCGCAGACCCACAGCCCACATCTGCGTTCTTTTGTCTTTTCCTTTGTTATTTCAATTTCTTATGCTTGCGCTTGTTCTTATCTCAAAAGGCAGTGTGAACCAGGTTTTAACTTCCAAGAACCTACAACTAATTGTAACACCTGCTGTGTTCAGTGTGATTTCAGAATTTTCATAATCGCCGACATTCATGCATGATACAAAACACTGGAACTTTAAAGCACTTTGTCCAGTTGTTCTGAAATTCCAAGGACTTGTTTGCGCGACTGTTAGTGTTAATGACTTTGAAATAAAAGCTTTACAAATAATCTCTTTAAATCACGGCAAACTAATACGGGAAATTGAATCACTATGGCTTTACGATCTTTAAAGTTATTGGAACAATTATAACAACAGTTCAAATGTTTTCAATTCATTTGTTTGATTAAGTGATTGGCCCATTAGCCAACCCTGTCGTTTACACGCAGAAGCTTTATTTCCTAATATAGCACCAAACAAAAAGTTGCTGATTCTGAAAGGAACAAACAAGATGGCGCCGCAAAAAAATGTTGCTTGAATAGAAGAACAGCAGTTTATGTTTAAGGATACTGAACACCTTGGGCTATGTTTTTAGTTATCATTCTCTATCTCGTTTGATATGCGTCAGAGACCCCTAAACCCAGTTTATGTTTAAGTAGGGTTCGATAACAAATTGTTTGTCGACTTTACGCCCTCCGTAGACGAGGGAAATAGTTATTATACCTACCACTGGACTTCATTCAACTGCATTCATAATAGATCATAGTTTCTATTATTTACAAGTTTCAGGATCGACTTAAAATAGTCTTCATATGGCGTGCGGGCTCAAGAAGTCCAAGATGGCACAGCAAAAAAAAAATGTTAGTTAGTAGAAAAACAGCAGTTTATTTACAAGTAGGGTTCGATAACTAATTGTTTGTCGACTTAGGGCCTCCACAGATGTGGGAAATAGTTATCATATTTACCACTTTATTCAATTGCATTCATAATAGCTCATAGTTTCTTCTATTTTATTTATTGAGTATAATCAAATTTACAAATTTCAGGATTGACTAAAATGACAAAGCACAGATGATGACTAAGAAAAACTCTGCTATATTTATACTTACAGCGGCTTTTAATATTAGTGTAAACAGTTACGTAGTTCAACCTAAGGGTTGCCAAGTATTTATAAAAAAGTATCTATCTGTCTTGAATCATGCAGCCAATTAGTATCATGTTTCATAATCAACTCTAAAACGATATTATTGAAATTATTTCCTCATCAATGTCTATTTTTAGTTAAAAAAACCCTTTTCATAATTACATATTTTAAAAACATTTTATTTTATATTAACAATACGTTTAACTTATACCTTAGCATACGTGTACCCCCAGGGGGTGGGGGTACTCCTCAATCGATTTGGTGAAACTCCTACCTATTTTCAGACATCATTATTCAAACTTTCCTGCCCAACTTCAGACCTGACATTAATGTTTCCATCCATTTTCCGGCCAGCCCTCGAAAATCGAGTTTGCCAAACTGTGCATTTTCACAGTTTCGTCCAAAAGCGATACCAAATCATGACTAAAATGTTAAATTTTATGCCAATTTCAATTTCAGACCAAAACCCTCTAAAAAACTATTCCCTTTGGCGCCGCACATGCTCATATAGGTATGGAATATCTGTGAATTTGAATTCACGACCCCACAAGCCCGAAGTATTAAATTTTATCTTGATTTAGTAAATAAAGATTTTCATTGATTGATTGATTGGTTACAGAGCTCATATGAGTTAGTTCTCCCCCCCCCCCCCTCGGGAAAACGAGCAGTGCTGGTAAGCATTTGAAATCACCACAACTACCAAAGTCCATGTCCTTTGGTTAAATAATCTCAATGGAGAACAGTTTTTGTCATTTGCGAGTACAAGAATGCAATGCGCATAATTCAAGAAAGATTGCTCTTTCAAAACCACAAATATGAAAATAACGACCTGCTTGAATTCTGGGAGATTTAAGACCTGACCACTGGAGTACTGACTAGGGCGTGTATTTTCCGTATATTGTTAGCACTTCTTCTGAACCACGTCATTATGTATAGCTCACACGTGACTAGGCCGGTTCACACTAGAGGCCGTAAGTGCACTTGACGTGCAGTTGATACGTACTTGGAGTGTGAACGGCAAGAATTGTTACCCTCAAGTGCACTTGAGTTCTCCTTCGTTGCTATGGGATCATGTCGACCTCAAAGAAACCGAGGTGCACTTCAAGTGCAGTTGAAACTACACCTGAGCGCACACTTTGACCGCACTTAACCAATCACAACAGAGCCGGTTCAACCTTGTTTGTCTCACGCGAAAGGTGATTGATGAGTTTAACAACAACAAAAACAACAACAACAATTTATTTATAAGAGTTAATCACACAGTGCAGACAAAGTAGCATGTGCTTTTCCGAGTGTGAAAGGCTTTTTTCTCAAGTCCACCTTAAGTCGACCTTAAGGTCACTTTGAGGTAAGTGTACTTGGAGTCTAGTGGAAATTCTAGCGTGAACGACCTAATGTATACTAAGGCGATTTTGTTTGAATACGGCACTTCCAGAATACATAGCGGTTTAAATGTGGTAATTTGAAATGCTGCATAAATATCCCAAATTATACCTTCTAAACGATAGCTCTAGAAAATAAATGGGCCCACACGAGGAAACAGAAAAATCTTTGATCCCGGTTGGTTTCGAACCCACGACCTCCGCAAGAGATCACCGTTGTTCCACCAACTGAACTACAAGGCTAATTTTAAAATCTTTAAAATCTAGATTAAAATCTGCCAAAACCTATTGTTTTGGCATAATTGGGTAATACCCGAATACCCCTGGTTTGCATCTTTTATATTTTCCAATAGCAACTTTTCTTGAATTATGTGCATCGAAAGGCGTTCACTGCATATTAACTTTCAGCAGGGCAATAACAGAAAATAGGAATCCAAACCCACCACTCAACACACCAAGACAAACTATCACCATATTTGTGGCATACATCCTGGTCGTGAGCTTGGTGAAGTTCAGAACTGTATGGAACATACAGGGGAAGATGAGGGTCAGAGAGACTCCCGACACGCTGCCGATGAGTGCCATAAGGAGCGAGAATTCTGGTACGAACACCGCTATCAACACCGTCACGACCACAAACAACGATCTCAGTCCATACACCAGCAGTTTTTCCTGGCAGGAGAACGTAGTCTTGTCGTCTTGGTAACAGCCTAGGATACAAGAAAACCTGGCTTTGTGGATTATGGTGAAGAGAGTAAATGCCGGCAGTGCGTAGGAGAGAAGACCATTCAAGCAGAGGAATGAGTTCATGGTGTTTTGCAGAACTCCTTGTGGAAGGTTTTCTGAGATTTCTTGCTGTGTTTGACCTTTAAACGTCAACCATGCGATGTAACCATACACAACTTTCACGAGGGTGGAGACCAGGAAAGAATAGTTCATAACTTGGTGAAATTGCTCTGGATTTTTCATGTCTTCCTCGATGCCCGGCAAATACGGGTGGCACACGAAGCTAAACAAAATGATACCCCAGGCCACGGGAAAGCCGGTGAAACTAGACAGCGGCATACGCCAATGCCACGTATGCCTCTGGCTGATGCCGTAGCCAATCACCGTGCAGAATACCACGACAAGAGCGAAGACACTGAACATGCTCATCCAGGAGATGCGCGAGAGTTTGTTGATGAAGACCGACGGGAGAAGGATGAGGCCGGCGATCACAGTCCACGTGGCGTACGACAGAGCGTGCTTCTGAAACACATCATTGAAGAAGTCGGCAACGAGCAGGAGGTAGAGTACGCATGCGCAGGTCAGCTGCAGGGTCTGCATAAGGCCCACGATTGTGCGCCCGTATTCTGGCCAGCACCTCTCGCCTGTCGGGAACAGAACGGAAATTCATATAGTTTAAAGGAATATTTAGTATATTTCAATAGACCCCTTCACGATGGTAGGTGCATGATGGTTAATCAGGGCAAGAATTATAGTGAATGAGTGAGCAAAATGAGGTTTTTCGACAATTTCTCCCGAGCTTTTCAGTTTCAAGTTCTGAATGTTTCGGAGAATGAAAATAATTCAAATGTTTTAAGAACATACTGACCAATGACGCAAATGATTGCAAATTTTGGTGTACTTACCGAATATATATCTTCTTGTCGCTTTGACTCCAAACAAATACTTGTAAAGCTCCCGTCGGAAATGAGTCAACGCGAGGTATTTCGCAAGAAATCTTGCATATGCTATTCGTTTTAAAGCTTTAGCTTAGCAGAACAGTAAAAGTAAGGACGTTATAAACTGGATAACGATAGAAACTGCCATTTTAGCGTACTTACTACAACATTTATCTAATTTGTATCGGTGAAACACTCGCAGACCCATTAGCAAACAATAGATTTACCACTAAATTTGGTCAGTTCTCGTCTAGTTTGCTACCAATTACGCCAGTTATCAGCCTATCCCTAGAAAATATATTAACTTTTACACCATGAGAAGTCTAGAGATTGAAATTGAAAAGTTCGGGAGAAATCGTCAAAAACCTCATTTTATTCACTCATTCACTGTAACTCTCGCTCTGATTACCCTTCATGCCCCTACTATCGTGAAGGGGTCTATACACCATATTCATAATGGCGGCCTGAAGACATCAGACCGAGGCTGGACAGCCATGAGCGTCCTTATGGCCCTTATGCAGAATTGCAAAATGGCGAACGCTACTTCAAATTCTTTGGCTGTTGTTTGCACTGAAAATGACATCCCAGGAGCTGCTTTAGGAAGACGCAAACCTGCAAAACTTAGAAGAAGAAGCCTGTCCAGCCTCCACTTGGTGGTTTGGGCGCCATTATGAATACGGTGTATAGCTTGATTGATTCCTTATTTACATTTGGCGCAGAAGTATGGGGGTGCGCATATCATATAGTGTTGTACCATAACTTCCATAATTATACATCTTTTTGGACATATGCACTGTGCATATTCACATATGCATTTTAATTTCTGTTATTATTATTTACACCCAGTATTAATATTTTCATTCATATATTTTAGAATATTTATAGTTTTAAGCGCTATATAAATATTATCATTATTATTACTACTATTATTATTATTATTATTATTATTATATTATTATAAATCTATTTCCAGCCCCACCTAAGTGTGCATAGCTCTTGACTCCACGTCTCTGTGTTGGGATCAGCTCCTCGCTATCTTCCTGTTGTGACGTCTCGTACAGACAGTCGATAATCAGCTTGCCAGTGTAGTTTGTCACCCACCCCACCAGGACAATGGCACCAAGAGCCAGGTACCCCCCCTGGCTCACGGCAAACGGAATACCCAGTGTACCAGTACCTGTTGGAGTGAGACAGGGTTTAGGGGCGGTGGAGGATTTAGTCAGTGCAAGAAATTTTCACCCCATTGATAAAAGGCAGCATGATATTTTTTCCAATCCAAAAGCTGTGCCTGGTAGAGAGCTAATATCAAGCATGAGTTTTTTTCTTGCATTCCCCCCTCTCAAAAGTCAAACGATCTGCCCCTTAGTCATTTAGATTTACTCTATTTTAATGCCGGGGTTAAATGAGCATGAAAGTCGATGAGAGCTAATGAGAGTTCAAACTCTCGTTTGACCGCCAACTCTCACGCACTCTTCACTTTGACTTCCGAGCGGTCTCATCAACTATGAACATGTTCAACTGTATCACATGTTTGTTGAGCGACTCTTGTTAGCACTCATAGACTCTCATCTCGTTAGACCGCGCGCATGAGGGTTGAACAAACTAATTCGGTTTATCCAAATCTGGTCACTCAACTCTCATCCTCGTTTGACCGCGCGCATGAGAGTTGAACAAAGCTCTCATCCAAATCTGGTCATCAACTCTCACACAACTCTCATCCGCGTTTGACCGCGCGCATGAGAATTGAACAAAACTCTCATCCAAATCTGGACAATCAACTCTCATACAACTCTCACCCTCGTTTGACCGCGCGCATTAGAATTGAACAAAGTTCTCATCCAAATCTGGTCAATCAACTCTCATACAACTTTCATCCTTAATTGACCGCGCGCATGAGAGCTGAATCTCCTATCCAAATCTGGTCACTCACTCTCGTCTTTGTTTGACCGCGCGCTTTGGAGTTGAACGAAATTCTCATCCAAATCTGTTCCGCACTCAACTCTCATACAACTCTCACCCTCGTTTGACCGCGCGCATGAGAGTTGAACAAAACTTTCATCCAAATCTGTTGATTCAACTCTCATACAATTCTCATGCGTGTGACTGACCATGGAAATGTTTGGTTAAAAAACTGTTATTGTTATAACTTTTCGCATTATCAATAACGTTATTGCTTTGTAGTTTCTTTATATTAGTTGTATTTTCCTTTAATAGCTCGATTGTTTCCTCTCAGGAAAACTGCTAGTTTTATAATTAGTGGTGTATCAACGCTTTGACCAAACAAGTTAAAAGTGTCGTAAGATTAACCACTGGTACCTAATCATTACTGTCAGAGAAAACTTGCCAACACAAAAACTTCAACTTAGCAACAAGAATGTATGTCGCAGGAACAGAATTAGACTGCAGCACTCTTTTCTAACTAGTTACTTGTGAGGACAACAGTGAACTACTGTATGATCATCAGGAATTATCTTACATTTGAGTAACTCAGTTTCCGTTTAGCTTTTCTCACTGGTTCAGAACTAAAAACGAACCCTACAACAGTTTAGTTGTAACGTTCCTTACAAGGTATCTTGACTTTAATGGCCATACTTTGTACAGAGAACATATTTTATTTACAGATTTGCCAGTGGCAGGTAAATAGACAGGGCCCGTGGAGGGGAAGGGGCTGGGGTTGCTTCACCCCCCCCCCCCCCAACAAAACCATAATGATGAATCCTGACCCATCCTCAAGCTTTTAAGCTTGAAAAGTACAATAATAGGTTTAATTAAAAAAAACAAAGAACAAAAAAATATATATCAGAACACAGGTAAACAAATGTTAATAACACAAAGTATTATCTTTATTACAGTGTCAGCATGAGCTCGCCTTCAAGGGGTTAATTTGTCGGCGTTTCAGGAAGACATTTGAGACGGCAACTAACATCTCAACAAATTGAAAAATGCCGTTTAAACAACGAGATACGCCCAGATTGCTTTCGTTGTTTAGTTTCTGAAGTCTTTCGTAATGCAGTGCCCTTCTTCATTTCCTATGTGAGTTCCAACATATATACTAACGTTTCCTGTAAATGTTTTAAAACCTTCCAGCATTCTTTGTCTGCTTCTCAGTTAAGAAATAATAATTAGAAATCATGTTGTGACTTATAAATTTCTTGACTTTCTATGGCGTTTATTCTTTTGTTATACGTACCAGTTTAACTGCCAAAACAAAATAATGTTTTAGACAAATACAATTAAGGACAGTTTAGAGGTTCAGAATTAGTGACTGATTTTTTTATAGGTAGAAGCTGTAAAAATGAATTACCTTGAATCAAATTGGATATGTTCCATGCAGCTTGCAAGTTGGACGTTTCTCTCGGTTTGGCGTCGCGATCCGCTCCGTCGTGATCCTCATCAAGAAAGTCTTTCTCCAATAAGCCATCATCCTTTTCGTTCTTCTCGTATTTAGGAACTGCGTCATATTCTTGCTCTTCAGAAAGCGTATCTTCTTTTGAGGAAGTCGAAGAGAATGAAGAAACTAAATTTCTGATAGATTTTCGGAGTGTTTTAATGAAACTCCTTACTTTTGGCACAGCCATGGCGCATCGATCTAGTTCACAAAAATCCTGTCACAGCTAAATCAGTATTCATGAGTCCTGAAGACTTGTTTAATTAATAGTCTACGTATTTTAGTCCCGTTATCCAGCAATGGGATCAAAGTCTGCGGTTTGAGAGACCAATAATGAGATTTGGTGCCAGTTAAAATTATCACAATTCCGCCACTACTTTGTTACAGGCGTGAAGCAGATGGGGAAATTATTTTTATAGCGTTTTGTCGTTCAAAAAGCCTAAGCTGATATTGTTGTTCCTCTATTTTTCTCTGTAAAAATTAACGCCAAAACTTTAACAAACAAAAAGTTAACGGTCAACTCAAAGCCTTTTTTCGATGTGCAATCTTATCTGCCAACTGCCACGGAAAACAAGACAATTTGCGGGCCGCTGTGAAGTTCATTGGAAGTTTACAATGTTACTCCAAAAACATTTTAAGCACATACTACTTACTTACTTTATTTGACGTCAACTTGTTTAACGGCAAGATTGATGCAATAGCCGCAGAACATTCCCCAACTTATATTTAATAAAAATCGTTATTGACTAGTTTACTTTTATTTAATATAAAATCTTAATTAGTTATGTGGTGTTTTGGTTTTAATTCCAAAGACCGAGCGCCGAGCATTTCTTTTTCTATGTGGAAGGTTTTGAGAATTAACACTGACAACATGTGACAAAAATCCAGTCGCAATTCAGAAGCTAATTCAATTTCTGCAACTTTAAAACTCAACTTAGATTTAAAATGTTTAGAGTTATTATTCAATTTTAAAGCAGTTAATCAGTCCAACGCAGACTGCGATCGCATCCCTGATAAGTTTGCCATCGTCTTCTTATCGCACAGTTAATGAGTTACTTTCATGAAATATGAATGAGAGATTTCAAGAAAGTAGGACTTTTAGTTCGAAATTCATATATTAGTTCATGACATCTGGTAAATAATTGGGAGGATGCATATGAGAAATACTGAACAAATTCCGTAACCTTACAACAAATCAGTAAAGATCTGGGAATCTTGTAATACACGGTTTGACAGTCAGCATTCCTAGATTTTTTCGCCCTTATAAGACCCAGCAAAAGTAAGAGGGCGAGCGGAATCAAGATCTTATGTTTACAAATAAGTTGACCAGACTAGGAATATGAGAAAAGCATTTAAAAAGAAATAGAAATCTTGTTGAAGTGCTGTTCCAAGTGCAAAAAATGCATGAGTCGGAATTAACCCTCTCGGCGCCAAAACGTCATATGACGTATTACTGCCAGTCTCTATAGTTTCCTTGTAAACAGGTTGAGAGAAACCCGTTTTTCGTTTTAGATAAATTGCCATGTTTGATCACTTGTTTTATTCTCATTACCAAACAACTTATTTTGTGTGGATAATGTAAGGAGAATTTAACGGTACTGATAAACTGGCTGGGGCTCAAAGGTACGCGGTGGAAGTTCCTATATATGAATTTAAGATTTCCCGACTTGTCTTCAAGGCATTGGAAGATAATGTAAAAACAACAACGACAACAACAAACAACATCATCACCAAACAACAACAACAACAACAACAACAACAAGCTTTATTACGTTCATTACCAAAGAGCATCTTAACAGGTTACAAATTTTAAAAGTAGGTAAAAGTTACTCAGAAAATAACTTAAAAGCTAACCAAGCTGAGTAACAGTGACAGTATGTTTTATAGAAAAACAATATTGGCGACAAACAGGGACTGCCGAGCTACTTTGAAAGTGGGGGGATGACTAGTTACTCAATGTGTGTGTGTGTGTGGAGGGGGGATGAAAACTCATTTTCTCAGTAACTCTTTATAATTTTCAAACAAGTGGGGGCTGAAGCCCCTCCCCCCAGCTCCTCCCCTACGCGTGCCCTGATAAAGCAGCTGCAAAAGATGTATCGTCGTCGGGAGACCATCGTTCCCAATGAAGTCAACTGTTGTGCTTTTTTTTCTTGTAGTCTTTTTTTTTTTCCTCCTCACAACTTTTATTTCCATTACAACGTTTCGTATATGACATGCATACTTAAATACAGTTAACTACAAATATGCCTTGGAACTCACAAACTTGCATTACTGGAAATAATGTGATGCTATTTCTTCAATGTGACATATATATCGTATATAGCTCTTCAATGCTTGAAAACTTGTGTCGTGCCCTTCCATCTTGCATTTATAAATATAATATTTTGTAGTCAGAATAATTAAATTTATTGGATAACTGATTTGAT